>ADNK01000778.1:0-131577 GCA_000320545.1 Bigelowiella natans CCMP2755 | reverse complement strand
CACATATATATATATATATATATATATATATATATATATATCTCTGTGTGCTATACATCACTCTCCTTGCAAAGTTCTTAGAAGATGTTTTCCTCGTATCAATTGATGCTTCTTTAATGAAACTATATATATATATATATATATATATATTCTTGATGTTAGTGTGATGATGTTGACAGGTAGCACGTATATCATAAACTGTGACTCACACTGGCATAGGGTCCTCCCTCCCCCCCCCCTCCCCCCCCCCGCGTTCCTCTAAGCTGGAGCGCCTACTTGACATGACTCTCAATCTACATGGAATCTTCATCTAGAATAATTTAGCATTGTGTAAATTATTTTGACGAAAGCAGAGAGCGGGTGACAAAGCATGAGCGTGTCGACTACCTCCTTGTGAAATGTTGTACTCAGTGTAATTATCATGTGATGTGTGTGTGTGTGTGTGTGTGTGTGTGTGCGTGTCAGATTATTTCCTACTTGCGCTCGACAGTCTGTGGTATTTGCGATGTGCGTGTGTGAGGGGTTAGTGGGGAAGTTATTGATGTGGACATGATGATATCTTGCTGCTGTACCGATCTATTCCTATCTCTTAACACCATCATCATCTACTCCCATAACTACCTCAAGATATGTACTGCTGCTGCTCCTATCTCTTCCTCTCTATACCCATCACCATAATCTCACCATCATCATTTTCATCATTATCATCATCATCTACCACTACTACCACCTCCACATCAGGTCATTCAAATACGCGGACAATATGCCTGGAAAAGCAGGTAATAATAGACGCAGTGGTAGTAGTAGGTGTAGATGGTGTAGGCTGGCGGGTACGTTTGATAAGCAATGTAGTATTTTTGAGTTACATCTACTTCATCATCGTCGTCTTCTACTGCTACAACCACCACTACTCCTATACAATCAGTCGATGGAGAAACCTTACCACCTCTGCAGTAGCTTCCACGACGGAGGTAATTTCTTCGGAGGAGGGGGGGGCGGAACAAGGCATGAAGAGAGAGATATGTGGAAAAGAAGGGGTGGCTTAGTCAAATCGATCATACTCACTTTTCTTACCCCTTCCTATGTGTACAGTAAAATATGCGGAGTGCAAGAAAAAACACGGCGCCATGAAAGCACCTAAATGACCAAGATGTGCATTGCTAGTGATGCATGGTGATAATCAGGGACTAGTCCAGATTGTTTTCTACCAATCGATTAGCATGGCATTGCAATGTGAGCAAAACAGACTGTACATAATGTGCATGTAGCGCGGGCATGACCACAAAGTGCAGCAACATAAACACCTGCGTCGTGTGTGTGTGTGTGTGTGTGTGTGCATATCACTTCTTAGATATCTGTGCATGCTTGCATGTGCGACGTGTCCAGCCTAGCGCGCTGCACCTCATTTGGAGCACATGCACAGGCTGCTGTGTGGCCTTGCTGCGTGCTAGCTGCTCCTCAGCATTTGCACATGCAGTAAGCAACAAACAAGTGCAGCGCCTCCGCCTGCTGACAACTAACTAGCTAATGCAGCATGGCGTTGCAGTGTTTGCATTTGAGACATTGTGCACAGAATAAGACTGCGCATGTTGCATGCACATGCATTATTGAATATTGCCATGATGGCTATTTGATTGTGTGCCTCCAACTTGTCAACGGCGCTAGCTAGGACAAGGCACACCCTGCTTTGTGTGTGATCGTTCATTCGAGTGAAGTCAATGCACAAATGTCACCGGCAAGCTTCTGCATGCATTGCACATGCAACGCATGGACGCTGTAGCCGCTGCTTTGCATGGCTACATCAGGATGACTATTAAAAAGATTTAATCACATCATCACATCCGTCTCATGTACGCACTGTCAAGAAGATACACAATAAACATTACTTATCAACCACTACCCTTCTGTACATTTTGTATGACAGTGTCGTGAAGAGTCTCACCATCGTGCTCACAATCTTGGTACGTCGTCTACTCATTCCACCATGCCAAAACAAACTACGGCTATTGCTGCGAAAGAACAGATTTGGCCATGCTCTGGAAAAAGTGCAAGGATCCACACAATAACATCACTGCGACTCATCAAAGACATGCATACAATTGAATGCCAAACAATTAACCAAAATGCTATGCTACCTGTGCGTTCTTAGCATCTTCGTACGTTTGCGGCTAATGAAGCAGCAGGAAAGAAGGAAATCACCACCATCACGTCACGATTAAGAACGTACGTGCAGATAGCGTGAACAGTCGGAATGGCGTTCAAAACAACCGATTTCATCATCCGCATTTTAAATTCATAATAACACTAGTAAAGCGGAGTTACACAACTACACACAGTTCTGCCTTAAATTTCGGATGATCTGATTTCAAGATTATGCTATACATTGTTTTCGTATGCTCCGTAGGGGTCACAAATCTCCAAGCAACCACAAGAACACCCACCAAGGCAACAAAAACATGCGGATTTTGTCGTGATGGGTCGCTTTTGAAAAAAGTGAAAATTCTTTCTCTCTGATCGCCGCTGCTGGGCAACAAGTAGAGGATGGAGAAACAAACGGGCGACAAGGCAAACCACCTGCATCCCTTGGCGAAACATGACCAGAGTGGGGAAGAACTCTACCAAACTCGCGTATCGCTCTCCTATTCTCCCGGTGCCATCCACCTGATAAAAAAAAAACCGTATCATCAGATGATGAAGGGAACATTCACCTCTCACCTCTTTATGGATTTGCTGCATGCATGTCTTTTGACAGCGCTATAATAGTTTACGTGTCCGTGCTGCTCTACCTTCACAATGGCGACTTTGGGGTTGTCGCTCACCATCTGAGCAGCTGCATCAACGGCTAATGATGGTGACGATGATAGCGTTATTATGATGAGAAGAAGGAAAGGATAAAGGCAGCCAGGCAGTTCAGAAAGCAGGGTGTATTCATAGCAGGGCGGATGAGCACACAAGGACTAATTGGCACATGAGGGGGGTTTCCTGCTGTTTCTTGTTGTTGTAAACTGCCATTACAATGCACCGTGGTGAATCATCATCAAAAGAAGGTTGTGTTGATCTACCAGGCGCAAGATGCTCACACGAATGGCAGCCTTCCTTGTAAAAATCAACCAATACTGCGTCCTTCGTCGCAAGGTACTAAGTGCAATCGCATGTGTGTGTGTGTGTGTGTGTGTGTGTGCGTGTGTACAAGTATATTCAGAATATATATTTGTGATATCAGACATCAATTCTTCGGCAGCATCAGCAGCAGTCGCCATTTAATTGACAATCGATCATTTGCTCCTCACCTGATCAAAATTGGAAGAATCCAGGGTAATTGCCCCCATTGATCCTGCACTTCTACTGCTCCCCTTCCCTGAAAAAGAATAAGGTGATGATGAAATTAATGAGATGGGGAGGAGGAGGGGGGGAGGGGGAGGAGGAGGCAGAAAATACGGTGGAATACTAGTTCATAGGAAGGCAATGATTCATGTGAAACCGTCGTCAGCACACGAGCTCTCCCAAAGCTACTTCCAAAATATAGATGTAGAATTCACGACCTCCCTTCGTTGAAAGGAATGAATGCGGGGACGTTTCTACAAACGACTCCTAATTTACGATCTACGGACGCGCACCATCTAAACTTTGCGGCTCACGTTTAATTACCTGTCTTCGACACCATCGTCGATGCCGCATTTGAGGACGAAGAGTGGGGATTACTGAGGGGTATCAATACGTCGTCACTGCTGCATGTTACGCTATCGTTACTACTATTACTACTACTACTACTTCTACTGCTGCTGCTGCTGCTAGTACTATACTCACCTTGGATTGAGGGGGTATTTTCCTAGATCGACGGCTGCTTTGACGACTTGGAGCTTTTTTTGCAGCTCCCCGGACCTTGCGAAGGAAGAAGATAGAAGCATAAATATAGTAGAAGAAGACGCGAAAATTAGAATGATGATGATACAGGTTACTGTTAAAGAATGGGAAAACTCTGTAAGAAGAGGGAAACGGTTTTAACGCAGTATTTTTGTAGTAGTAGTGGTGGTAGTAGTAGTAGTAGTAGTAATAGTAGCAGTAGCAGTAGTAGCGGGCGAGGGGAAGAGCTTCCTCAGCCCATTTAAATACACTTTCCCAGTATGTGAACGGTTCTTAAAATACTGACAATTGTCGTCTCTCTCGCGAATACTATTTCGATATCTTATTATGACTTGGCCAGTTTGAAGATGTCGTCATGTCCACCGATATATTTGCTACGCACGAAGATGCCTGGAACCGACCTGTCGATAAGAGCGCGAACACAAGAAAACGAATGAAATAACCATGTTTTTTTTTTCCCTCGCAAAAGCACGAACTGTTGCGGAGCCATTATGGGTACCTCACTCCTGTTCTCCGTTTCATAGCATCTTGAAATTGGCTCATCTCCGCTGTAAAATATACAAATGTATAAACAAATATGCGAATCTATAATGTCGCAAATATCGGAAAATAAAAATGATCGATTTTGACCCAGCTTCTTCGCGAAAGACATCACGTAAATATTATGATTGTTTGAACTAGATAGAATTGACATTGGAGGAAAGTTTGACCAAAGAGAATTTGGTGCTAGAAAAGTAAAATTGTTGGAATTTATCATTGATAAGGTACGCTTACGGGTCGTGTCCAACTGATACACCGACATGTTAAATGTCTTCTCATTGTTCAACTCCTTCAAAAGAGAGACCGCCTCCTACACACATGCAAGCAAAGAAGACATTGAAGATCTGCTTCTGCTACCACCATAAAATTTGAATGCTAATACCGCACTGAATGGGCATTTTGTCTTGCTGAGAACCACGACCTTGGTTATGATTATTTCGTGAAATGAAGTAGATTTACGATTTGTAATGGGTATTACAAATCAATTTTTAGGCTATTCTAATGCAATTGCCAACAAGAATCCATGCAGCCAGATTAACCTGGTCTGATTTCACAGTTGCATCGAGAGCCTCATCGAAGTCCTGATGGTTGTTGTTGTTGCTATTGTTGTTGTTGTTGTTGAGGAGGAGGACTGGTGATAATGATCATGATCATGATGGTGATGGTGATAATATAAACAACGCAGATAACTTTATCGCCGTACTCAGCTAAAAGTAGGGTCTATTAGGAAAAAAACAACCTTCATCGAGTTCGCGTGCTCAGGATGCAGGAAGCGTTGTATTTCCAGAGAGGAATGATGGCCTTTTGTCGAATAAAAGTCTCTTCTCGCTATTCCAAACGTACCACCAAGGGTGAATACTGTGAAAAGGCTGAGGAAACCCATTGCCAACATCAATTGCTTTCTGAGCCGCTTCACCGCACCACGATTCGAGGGGAGAGGTCGGGTCCAAATTCCAAATTTTTGAATGTCGAAGCACAAATTATTCAATGTGCGACAACATATAATTAGATGTCGTAGCGGAGGATCGCAAAGAAAAATATATACAATTGAAAAGGACTATGTATGGCAGGTTGCGACATCAAATTCTAGGTGAAATATGGCAGATTCGCTCCATCCCACTCGCACCACTACAGATGCGACGCGTGTTGACAGAGGACAACGTGGGGGGGACAAAATAGAGATGAGGATGACGCCTATCGTCTCATTTTTCGCCGGAGTAGCTATTTCAGGCCTTGCTCTGAAATTCCCTGGATTGCTCTTATGTGTCGTTGTTGCGGCTGTGATGGGGGTCGTACTAGCTCTCGGGGCTGTGAGACTCGGAGCTGATGTTCCGGTCAGATTAAACAATTTTCTTCTTTCGCAAAAACGGAGACAAAAGACTCTTGGGTGTTCGGTGTGCGATCTTATGTTGTGTGTGATGTGGAGAGCTTCTGCTCACCCTGGCTATAAGTTTTCTTCTTTCTTACTTGTAACAATATCATCACATACTCTTCAGATGGAATTGAAGTCGGTGTCGCGGCTCTGGCTGACTCGCTACTTGGTGGGATCCAAAATCCAAGGTGCCCTATCATACCTCTCCTCTGAGGAACTATCACAGGTAACGTCCCCCCCTCCCCTCCACACCTCCCATCAATTATTCCATATGACCTGCGGTTCCAAAGATCGGGAAAATTACGATGAAAAATATGTTTTCCTGCAGCTTGACGAGTTCTCCAAGCACAGGCTCGCGGATCTCCTCTCCTTCGCGACTGAAATAGCAGCAGAGGCTGACATCCCAGCTCAGGTAAATTGTGGGCGGCTAGATCTGTTTACAGTCGTCGGCACGGAAGAAACACTTCAAATCATGTTGATGCAGAGAAAAGTGGTTGCAATGAATCGTGAGAATAATGCCTACTACAGGTTAATGTAGTGGAGCGACACCCGAATAGTCCCCAGAATATTGTCGCCATCGACATCGGAGGTAATAGCTCTGCTTTCCTCTTTGAACGTACTTCTCCTCTTTCTCTTCCTCTTCTCTGATGCGCCTGATTGCAATGGTGGTGCTGATGTTAAAGGAACTCGAACGAAGTTTCTAGTCGCTCGGCAGTGGTCTGATATCTTCACCAGCATCGATAAGATAAAAGTGGACGGGAGTATGAAGCTGATGCCTGCACTAAACTCTTCGGATTTATGGTAGCAGCCTAACCCCTCCTCCGTCTTCCAATTCTCTTTCATATAGTTCATAAATGTTCTCTTTCATATAGTTCATAAATGTTCTCTTTCACATAGTTCATAAACGTTGTGCTTGTACTGATTTTCACTCTCTGCCCTTTATCGCTATTTGTTTCTTCTGGTGTTTAAGGGAGGACAAAAAGAGTGGGGATGCGAATGGTGGGTCAATATCCCCTTCCACGGCATTTGACACAGTGGTTGTGGCGGAGCGTATTCGATCCCACCTCGAGAGACATCAGATTGATTGTACCAAGGTAATAATATAAATAATAATAATAACCCGGTATTAATTAATATTACTACTACTACTACTACTACTACTACTACTACATCATATTTTTCAAACATAGAATGACAATGCATCATACTTCACGACGCCACATCACAGAATAGGATCATTGGTGTTTCAGTAGCGGAATCGAGTACTCTGCAGTGCTACCTACTACGCTACGACTTTCTGATTTGCTAAGGGTGATATTATAACGCAATGCCAACTGATGCTCTTATGATCATTTTTAGGTTCATCGCGTGGTTTTCTCGGTTCCTGGGACGGTGGAACTTGCTGGAGTCTCCCGTGATAGACTAACGGTATGAAGAAAAAGAAAGAGATATGATGATGATCATGGGGGTTATTTTTTTGTGAAGAGGAAGAAGAATTCTTGATCAGAAATAATGAATTGAGTGCGATAGAACAATGATCGAAGATATATACGAAGTTTTCAATGATACCCGAGTACTGGCGGATTCGTCATGCAACACATCTAGTGGTCGCCGCGGAACAGATATCATCTGTTCCTCGTCTTAGACGTTTTCACGAATTCGGAGGATTACTTGGCAAAAAGACGCAAAATAGAATAGAACGGGCTATTATTACATCCACTTATCGCTGGCGTCCTTTCTAATATGATACAATGTTGCAATTCTGCTCCTCTATTGACCTCATGCTGCCGGACGTAGGTTGTCAAGAACATGCCCTCATTCAGCCGAAGGTTCCGGGGTCTAGACTTTCAAAAGGTATGAGGGGGGAGAGCGAGAGGGAGGGGATCGACGCATGTATGCATGCATGACAGCTTTCTAGGTAGATCAATGTAGGAAGGTAGGTAGGAAATAAATAGACCACAACAGAGGAAGTGGGAGAAACACCGGCATTCCATCATCGCAGAAAGGAGGATAATACATATGTTTTATCTTGTGTAAGGCAGATGCCTTTCCTCTACTTCCCCAACTCGCCCCCCCCACCCACCCCCTCCTCCTCCTCCGATCCTGCTGTAACCCAGCTCTCTGAACTAACTCTGCTATTCTTCTTCTCTCAGACGTTTGAATCGACGTTCCCCGGCTCCAAAATCAGTGCTCTCTCCGACAACATGGGCGCAGCCCTTGGAGTCGCATGCATGAGCCCAAAGGTAAAGTGCGGCCTCGTGCTCGTCCTCGGCACGGCTCCTGCGGTAGCGACGTTTTTCCGAGACCCCAGTGGCAAGGACAAGTACATCGAGACTGGCATCTGGCAATCGTGGGTGTGGTTTTCAAAGATTCAGCTCGACGACCCGTACGGTTATTGTGGGGGCATCAAGACCGACAAACAGACCGGCCGCATCGTGGTCAAGCCCCCGAGCGCGCACAAGATCCCTCACCGCCAGGCGCGGATCAGATTCGCCCTTGACAACAACACGTGGCTGCGATTCATGGGGAGGAACCCGCACTTAGACAAGTCGATTCAGCCCCCTCTGGACATGAAGGATGCCACGCGGGTCTGGACACGTCGCCTGCAGTCCTCCATAAACAAGCTGGCGGAAAAATTCCACGACATATATGGACCTCCGGAGGTTGTCTACGTGCTGGGGGGGAACGCCACGCGCTGCCATGGGATGATCTCGTGCGCCAGTTATGAAACGACTGATCACGCGATAAAGCTCCAGGTTCCCGTCATTATTCCGAAGGAAGACAACCGCCAGCAGCTGATGCACATGGCGGGACTTGTCTTTAGCACCCAGTTCAAGGTCAAGCAGGTGTTTGCGCCTGGGCAAGACCCACTCGCGAGAGGGTGGACGCGGGGTGGCGAGATATGCATGTGGGTCAAAAGGAAGGAGTTTCGCCGAAAAGCGAACAAGGCCGCTTCTGGTACAGGAGGAGGCGGTGCCGATGTAAAGAAAGTCGAACCTTCCCGATGTAGAACGTTATCGTCCTGAAGAGTACAGCCAGCTGTGCGTCCGCACTGTGGTGAATTATTTTAGTCAAGCACGACCGGGTGGTGGACATGTTTCAAGCCCTCAGCAGCGCAGTCCTAGCATCGTAACAAGCGCAAAGTCAGCGAGCAGCTGCAGTATGCATGCGTATTATAGATCGCGATATACGAGTTGGCAGTCAAAGATTTAGAAGATGACGCGCATAATACCTATCTCGCTATGCGTACGTACGTGTGATGCATGCAGCATGGCGATCATATGGGCTGTATCGGTCGTCAGTGTGTCAGAAACTTATGGGTTCACTTGCAAGCTATCAACGTCAGCCAGTACGTAGCTGCATACGAGACGGATGTAATTAATGATTGAAGTTTCAATCGTCGCTATTAATATGTAGCTATGCAGAACAGCGACTACAGCGCAAACGTGAGAAGATTATGTTTGCTAATAGTTGCATCTAACATCTAATGACACAATATAACAACTTCTACGAACACGCACTAGAGAAGCTCATAAGTTTTGCTGTGACTCTCTATTTTCTCCCCTCGATCGCTAACTCACCCCAGCGGATGGAAGAGTCGCGCCACATTTTAGCTATAGTGTTAAAGTGAACGCGATCAATAAACTGCGAAACACATGCATACCAGGTAGAGGCGAGTGAATGAATTTAGCGCATTGCAACATTACAAACCAAAACTATGCAGCATAAACTCTTGAACAAGCTAATAAACATTGGCCAATTCTTCCTACGCACAGAAAAAATTTGGACTTTACACAAGTACAAATTATTGGTAACTTATTGAGAGAATTGTGAATCTTATGATGACACGTACGACATTGTACGTGTCACATGCATTGCACGCTGCATTGTGTAGTGCGGAGATTTCTAGAGTTCTGCTACGATACTAGGCCAACCGAATAATTTAGAGCGGTACTTATTCCTGTAGTTTTCTATCGAGATTCACACGCAAGTTGGTGCACCTAGATTTCTGGACGGTGTCGCTCTGATTGATTCTGCTACGATTTGCTCTTTGTTATCTGGTGACTGACCCAATCCATTCCCTTGTGAATGATGATGAGAATGAGATTATTAAGGATAAACATGGCCCAAAAACATAAACGAACACCAATGCCAAATTCGGCTTGCAATCAAAATTGAAGGCAAAAATACGACGGTCGCGTCAAAAAATCGACATATTTTTCTCTAGTTTGACCACCTCCGTCAAGCCTTTCCCAGTGAGAGCGCAAGTCGCCTTGAAGATAATTAGAATAGAAAATATGCAGATGTTCGACGAGGATCACAAAATTTAAGAGATTGTCGCTCGCATGTTCGGCAAAAATGTAACAGTCCTTACTACCAACTACCTGTATGTGCCAACTGTGCGATTTTAAAGCCATTAAATTCAGTTTCTGGGCTATCTCCGCGGCCTCCATCTTGTTCGAACAATCTTGTAGAAGATAAACAACAGCAATTCTTCGTCATCACAACACACACACACACACACACACGTTTACAGTATTGCAAACTGAATATTTCATCACAAAGAAAATATTGGCTTATGGTGGATGATTACCTTGTTTGTTCGCCAGAACGAGGAAGCAGGCGTTCTTAAGGTTCTGAGGACGAAGATATAACAACATATGTACCGTCATTCAGCGATTAAATCACCCAAGTTTAGGGAAACCATGAACGAAACTCCAAACACGCATCCATAACAATGTAATCAGAGGAGAAAATTTGGACACCAAACCAGTGTTTAATCTTATCACTAACATTCTTCTTTCTTCTCCGCCTTCTGCTCCCTATGCTACTTCATTTGTAATGCATTCGCTCCTATTCTCTCTTACTCATTACCGGATCGGCTAGTACTCTATAGAACTCCTTCTTCACCTGAGGTGGAGAAGAAAGGGGGACAGTAAGGTATTGTGGAGGAGGAGGATGGAAGTGAAAGGGGAGAGCGATGCAGACACAACAGAGGCAGATGCCGCCAAGCTATCGTCATGATCCCACCTCATCTATTCGCTTCCGATCACTGCTATCTATGACCATCAATACAGCCTGAGAGAGCAGATAGATAGTCAATATCAGCATCATGCGCCACAGCACCAGAGTCGTCGAATGATATTTTTGCAGGAAGGTTTATTAAGTCCCCCACCCTCCAGATCTACTGCTGGGGAACGAATACTGACCGATGTGTTTGTAAAGTAGTCTCCCCAGTTTTTCCTTAAGGCTGTTTGCCCTCCTAGGTCCCAGCACACGAACCGCAAGTTTTTCACCTTTACACACACACACACACGCAGAGAGAGAGAGAGAGAGAGAGAGAGAGAGAGAGAGAGAGGAGAGAAGTTTACACGTACAATAGGAACAATTTCATCTTAATGCTACAAAAAAGAAAACGTTGTCCCAAGGAATAAATCTTGTCTATAGTAACGTGATGATGCATGCATGCACCCATGTACGCATCCAGTCAGTTGTAGGTCGTTTGTGTCCAATCAGTCGAGTAATGTAAAGTACCTTTATCTCTTCTACGTTACTGCCAATTGTTGGTTGTGTTTCTACGACATCTCCTAGATGCCTTATGGAAACGAAGATGGCAACAATGCGTTGAGCATACACACACACACACACACACACACACACACATACACATACACACTCACGCTCTTATGGAATGTTTCCTTACAGCAAGGACACATAATTGTACGTAGTGTACTTCATAGGCATCGTATATCTTCAATTCAGTAAATATTACAATTTGAAAAGGATCGTAGTTTTCCCAGCGTTGTCGAGCCCCAGCATGCAGATCTTGTATCTGATAAAGAGAACAAAAACATCATCGAATCGCCGCACTAAATCATTTTTTTAGATTCAGGGATAAGATGATTATCGAGAGTCTTTAGCAGCTCCCAAGAAGAGTTATGGTTTCGAAGAGCACCCCTTCCTTCGACATAAGTCCAACAAAAAATCATTATCCAATGGTGCTCGGCTGAGCGCTCACGTCTAATCATCTCGATCAAACGACGTAGCCGGTCGCGAAGGCCATTAGATTCGTTTCAGGTTGCACCTCTCCCCTATTTATCTATCCTACCCTAGAAAGAATACTACTTTTTGGAGGATGAGAAGATAGACTTCCACACTGTGCTGAAGAAGATCCCCATGGAGAGGGGGGCGTATTATTTGCGCTGCTTCTCTTTGATGACAGAGAGTGCAGATGTTGTAAATTAGACACTTATATTACGATATTTACGTATCAAAAATAATGTTTTCATGTAAGTCGGATTCTATTTTATGATCGCCTCTTTCCTTAGAAGCAGTCTGAAACTACATGTAACAGCCAAATACATCGTAAGAATAGGTACTCTAGTGCAAGATGACGAAGGGGAAAAAGCTCGTGGAACAATCTGCAACAAATTATGCGGGCTTCTGGTGATTTTTATCTTCCGACATTCCAGATTTGCCTGTCGCGACTTGTTGTCGTAGGACACCCTAGTCAGACAATCTTTCGATAGATGTTTCTCGCTTATCTACATCGTTTGGCTTCAAGATTCCTTCGGTCGGAAAGCGAATTTTGTGTGGGCCGTACTTCGTCGAAGAACCATGTTTTTATTGTGATAATATCTAAAATAATTTATCTGAAATTCGGAATTCCTAAGCTTTGACAGCGAGCAGAACTGTGCGTGAGAGATGGCCAGCACGAAGCGACCCTTGGGGGGGAATCTTCAGCCCGAGGAACCAAAAATTAAGCGCTCTAAGGTACGAAGGCGCGTATGCGAGCTATATTCGTTGAGCAATTTGGTATTTTATACTCGTGTCCTTCCCAATCATATAATGTGTAATAACGCTCATCGTAATCTGATGTCGGCAGAGTTTCATTCGTCCGGGAACTCAATGCTTTGCTAAGTATTCGGGAAACGGGCAATGGTATGAGGCTGTGGTCGTTCATGCTGAACCAGCCTCTAATAAAGACGGCGGCTTTAGGTACCATAATGTTCGCTTTACGTTGCGCACAGCTTGCATCACACAAACTGGGGGCGTGTGCTAACTGTAATTTCGTTCAAAACTTAACTATGTTTCGAGAATTATGGGCCGTAGCTGTAAATATGATCCAACCCAATTATATATTACTTATGTTTTCGCATCAATTGGTCATTAACTTGGGTGTGCTCCGATCAAAATAACCAGCTACCTCGTTCGTTATCCGAAGTACGGAAACGAAGAAGAGCACACTCGCATGGGAATCATGACAAAGCTGGAGGTATTCATTTGCGGCTCTTCACGTTTTTTTAAAGCCCTGAATGACAACATTGCGTCGTCGCTTTGTTGTGCATGACGTATAGATATCAAACGGTCTAAGACTCCACGCTACCCACCCCCTCTCCTCTTTCTTTTGATGTTCAGATGGTAGCATATAGAAAGGCCATGGCAAAGCGAGACGGCACTGTGATCCTTACTACCAGCACTCGGCGCGCGTGGGAGGATGGCGTTCCCACCGAACAAAGTGGTGATTATCACCGTGTGACTATGAAGGATGGCCAAGTTGTGTCCACCGCCTACCATCAAGGGGAAAAACGAAAAGAACCGCCATTGTCTGAGATGCTGGAGCTGGGAACAATCTGCTTTGGGCAATTCCAAGTTGACAAGATTTGGTAATATTTCGCTCTGCATATGCACGCACGCAGTGAGGGTGAGGTGGTGGTTGCGGTGGTGGGAGTATTGTGCTGTGCGCAGGAGAATGAGCGGACTGAACAATAATTTTGTGGCCAAGGTACCCATGCGAGATCATCGAAATAGAGAAGGCTCCCGATGTCAAGGAGCACCCATTCAGGTAGTAGTAGTAGTAGTAGTAGTAGTAGTAGTATTCACGTAATTACATCAGCATCAACCCTCATCACCTTCTACTGATCTCGATTGGTGTATCTGAGGAACCACCACCTTTTTAAAGCCGTGCTCGTCATACCTCTCCCCTCCTTCCCCCTCTTCCGTATTCTTTCCTCCAAGGTACCTGGTAAAGTACTCAGGCTACGGCAACGAGGAGAAGCTAGAGCGTGCGTACATTCGAATGAACATACCTGAGGAGCAGGCCTCGCAAATGTAATAACAACCCTTAAATCACCAGCAACATCACCTCCTCTGGCACTACTACTACTACTACTACTACTACTACTACACTCCCAGATATAGAGTCTCTTCTTGTTCCTAATTCGTATCATTATGCGACATAGCAGGGCTGTGGAAGGGGGAGCCCAACAAGCAGCAGCAGCTGCAAACACTGCCAGCGAAACGATGAAAAAGGGAGAAGGTGAGGAGGAGAAGGCCAAGGAAGAGGAGAAGCAGCAGCAGGGAGGCGGAGCAGGATCGCAACAGCAGGGTGACAGTGGAACTGCTACTTCTACTTCTGCAGATGCTGCTGATGCGTTGGAGGAGGGAGAGGAGCAAGTGGACATCGAGGAGCAAGAATCTTTCACTGTCGGAGATAAAGTTTTATTCGGTAAGAAGAACAGAAAAGGGAGAAGAGGATAAAGAGGAGGAGCTAAAGGATGACAGTGATGAGACGTTGATCTGTGCATGTTCTTCCTATATTGAACTGTCATTTTCAAACTTTATGTACAGCTGCCACTGCAGCATCAACTCCGCCTGAAATAAAAACTTTCCACCGCTTCCTCCCCCTCCCCATTTAATTTCTATTATTATTATTCAATTGTGAAATCGTTAATTTCAATATCGATTATCTATCTGCCTCCCCCACGTATCCCCATCCTCATCACCCCCATCATCATCATCATCATCCTCATCTTCAATCATCATCATTTCAGACTCCAAGCTGACAAGTGCTGGTCCATCTCCCTGCGAAGTAATCGCTGGAAGCAACGACGAGGAGTCTAAAGGTTCCTCCTCTTCGACTATGGTACTTGTGAAGCCCATCAACACGAGGTCCGGCACCAACGAATTCAAAGCCAAGGTTGAGCATCTGGTCAAGCTGAAGAAAACACCTGATGATCTTTCGTCGCTTAAGAAGTCCGATGAGGTGTGGGTCTGGCTCACAGAACAGAAGGTTCATGCTAGAGAGAGAGAGAGAGAGAGAGAGAGAGAGAGAGAAAGCTGTTATAGATTACTATTTCCGGAGGGCGTGCTTGTGAAAATGGAGGATTGGAGCGAAGCGCAGCTATGCCAATAGCTGCATGATGAATATGATGATTATGAGGAGGAGGAGGAGGAGGAAGAGGATGCCTAGATTTTCTTGGTTCCGCCGCTGTTCCCCCTTCAACAATAACTCCTCTCTTGTCGTTCTACGTGACTTAACAGACGCCTCTTTGCTTCCGAATAATACCATTGTTTGTAGATCATGACCGCGGGGGTCATCTTCCAACCAGCAGCACCAGACGCCTCCAAAGTGAAGATCATGTTGCCTCAGTTGAGACAGCTGAAACTCATCGAAGCAGCTCACATCTTTGTGCGTCATGGAGGTGGTGAAGGCGGTGGACAAGGACATGGCGGCATCGCAACCTCCCTGTGTACGCGTGCAGGCTTCATGGCAAACAAGACAGACCCCACCAAACGTAAGCGAAATCAGGTAACGAAGGATTGCTTTTTTATCATCGAGGAGGGAGGGAGGGAGGGAGGGAGGGAGGAGAGAACTCTTTTCTCTCCTCCTTCCTGATTATAATGACTTCTACTATTAGCGCTACTTCCTACTACTACCACTACTACTACTGCTTCACGTGTTATTCATCAATTATCATCATCGTCGTCATCGTCGTCGTTGTCGTCATCATTTCGTTGTTTCACAGGATCGTGGTATTATCATTCGGAATATCGCTGGGCTGGAAGACGTGGACATGTTCGGTGTTCTTGATGGCCATGGCGATGACGGTCACGAGGTGTCAGAGTACGTCAAGAGCCTTCTCCCCGACATTCTTGCGGATCTTGTCAAGGCGGATAAAGAGCAGAAATTTAGGGTAGATTTATACCCACGCAATTATCATTCTGCTGCTGCTGTGAGACTATCATCATGGTCATGATCATTATCATCATTAGTAGTAGTAGTAGTAGAGATTAGCGTGGCGTTCGTTTGGAGTCGAAAGAAGATCGATGACCGATATATCATTCTACTGACTTCATTTTGCGTTGAATTCGATTGTGATGGTGTTGGACGCTGCTGCGTGCCGTTGTTGTTTGTTTGTTTGTTGTGAAGGTGGATCCGAAGCCTTTGATCAAGGAGATGATCAGCAGAGTCATTGCGGAACTCAAAACAGTGCAGGCAAACGGCAAGTCCCAGGACAAATCCAAGACGCCAAGATTCGACGTCAGCACTTCTGGTGATAAATTATAAACACACACACACACACAACTATGTACATACATTGACGCCCCTCCCCTCTGAATGGAGCTTTGGACATGTTCGCGCCACTATGATATATGAATGTAAGTGCAACGCTTCGCAGATGCAGCAGCAGCAGCAGCAGCAGAGCAAACACATAACTGCTATCTATGAACAGGAACAACGATGTGCGTTTCGCTGCGAGTTGGCGACGTTCTCCACACCGCAAACGTCGGGGACTCACGCGCGGTGCTGATTCGTAAAGTGATGAGAAAGAAGAAGAAAAATGAGGATGGTAAAGAAGAGGGAGACGGTGGTATGGTAGGCACCCTATCTTCGCTTCCCCTGTCGCGTGATCATAAGCCTACTGACCCTTCAGAGAGGGAGAGAATAATTACCTCCGGAGGCAGGTGAGAGATCAGAAGAGAATAGCTCTATAAGCATTATCGATAATCACTACACGAAATAATAGGTGTGCCAAGCTTGGACCGAACCAACCGATGCGTGTGCTTCCGCGATATGCTGATTTCCCTGGGTTGGCTGTTACGCGCACTGTTGGTGACTTCTGGGGAGAAGGAATTGGTATTGCGACTGATCTCAAAATAGTTATTTGAAGGTTTTTCGCGTCGTTATCATCATCATCATCATCATCATCATCATCTTAGGTCTTAAAGCCATCCCTGAATTCAAATCTCATGAACTTACCAGCTCCGACTTATTCGTTGTGTGGGCATCAGACGGTACTACGTTCATGCGTACATGCAACTCGTGCAAATGTATGTGGAGGCATATCGCATAGCACTTGTAAACACTCCCAATATCTCTGTTTCGCACACTGCTGCATAGGTATTTGGGAGTGGCTCTCCAATTCAACAGTTGCTCGTATTCTTTACCGTAATCTTGGCGAGATCTCGAAGGTTTGCCATAGAGAAAGATGTTTAGATATTCCAATCTTGGAATCGTTTACCGTGTATCACAATAATCGTATGCGTTGCAGGGAGGAGAAACCCTGGTTGAAGAAGCACGTAAGATGTGGGACCTCAAGACAAACAAGGCCTACCATGATGACATCACATGTGTTGTCGCTAGATTTGATTGAGAATTATTGTGAATAATCACGAACGTGTAGTGCTGCGAAAGCAACATTTGATGAAGAAAGTTATCTGATCATGTGGTTGTCGTGTCGCTTTCGGCCTAGCGGTAGCTAGCTAGCACATGACACCAATGATGTAGAATTGTTAAACGTTGCTCAATTGGCGGCATTGTTGCACTACAGCTACATGACGACTAGCTGTGCAGCGTGCATGTTGATATAACATCTTAAATCCATGACACATTGCATTTATAAAATTGGTCGATGATTCACAACATTTACCAACATCGCATGGATCTCTATGACATGTGCTTGCAAATACGCAAGCGTGCGGTGCCACACAAGCAATAATTGCATTAGCTGCGATGTGAGATCCGATGCAAAAAAAAATGTACATACACTACGATATGCACGACATTTACGATACACAAAATGCTTAAATAATAGACGCTGTGCCAAAATTCCAGAATTAGCATTATTGGGCCTGTGCCGCTACTTTTCCTTGCATACTTTAATATTGCGAGCCCTATGCTAGATGCTATAAAGCACTGTGTTTAGATTGATGTGCGGTAGTCAGTATCCACGAACGACACCACGTACATGACCAGCTTACGATACGATCTATTCATATCCTGCAGGAATCTTCTGAATGGGTTCTGACTTCCATGTCCTTTCTATTTCCTCCTTCAAATCGTCATAGTCCTCAACTAGCTCAAGTTTTGGATCTGCTTCAATCCAGTGTTTCACTGGATGGTAGAGTTTGTCCTTATACATGCTTGAAGGATCTATTGCGGGGCGGAAGTGGAATGACCCAATCCATTTATCTTTACTAATCGTCCTCAGGTTACATTCGCCATCGAGATAGCATACAGTTGGCATAAAGTATTCATGGTGGCCGGTTTTATTTGCAAGTAGTGTCTTGATGGTTTTCCTTGCCAAGTTCTTCGAAAGGCGATGGATGGAGATCAAGCCATGAACGTGTTTGCCATGGCACACTTCGCATGCCTCTACTAAAGGATCTTTTCTAGGATTATTTGTATTGTACCTGAAGCCACAAGCAAGTAGATCGGAGTCGTCGTTTGTGTAAGCTTTTGAGAAATTTGTTCCAGTTGCCCTATTAATTCGAACAAAAAAGAACAAATGAGACTGTTGCTGTGCGTGCTGCCAGGACGAAAACCATGAGTAAATGGGTATTAGTATTACGTTGAAGTAAACATCCTCTTCAATGAACCATGCGCGATCAAAATCGTTTTGCGATGCCAGCCATCGAGTTTGAAAGGGTTTTGATGGGCACTTCCACATGCCGCTAAATCTTCTATATGCTTGTTTCAGGAAAGTCATTTCTTTTCTGCGGTGCATGGGGAGTTGTGGAAATGATGTATTTGGAAGCCAATCAGTAATGTTCCTTACATCTCCGTCATAGAATAAAAACGGAGCGAAGTGATCACGATCTAGCTTCTCCAGCATGGCGATGGTCCTTTGAGGAACCTCACCGAATCTAGCGCCTACGATGACTACAGCCTCTTTTTTTGTCTTAAATTTCCCTACGTGCCTTCCAGCGATAACTGCATGTTGTGCCTGAGCATTCAGTACGCTATAGGCCTGAGCCGTAAATACGGTGAGGATGAGCAAAGTACGCATGTTCCAACTAAGGCACTTCTCTGGGGGCGAAAGGGGCTGCAGAGAGTACCGATTTGATCAGGATTTCTTCAACAGCGATTTCAGATGAATTTCAACGATTTGGGTAGCAAAAGAATCATAATGTACAGAACGTTTTTATTATACGACTGATACAATCAAGTTAAATGTGAATGAACACATGCCGTTTAAATCCAGGTATTACGTTTGGATAAGCCTTTGATTGTCGCGTGTCGTCCCCACAAAACTCCTTGAACTCACCCAAAATTTCAATGGGCACTCAGTCGAAAGCAGTGCCACCAATTTTCCACCCAGAAGCTGATAACTTTCTGTTGAGGCAAGTGTCGTTTCTGTTTGTCAAAAAATAGCCTTCACTTTCGCTATCGCCTCTCCACAAAGCTAGCAGGTTCCTTCCTATTGCTCTGAATGTGCTATGCAACATTATCACGTGAAGACCAACGATGTGTAACTTTCTTGTCGCACGTCACAATTGCATTGCGTATTTCACGTTTTCATTTAAGATGTGTTGTACGAGCAGAGAAATCAGGAAATCACAGGTTCCATCGCCAACCACCTCGTGCTTGAACCTGCAAGTCCAGGAGTGCGACACCACCGAAGAAGCATCGGTTTGCGACGACGATGAGGATCATGACCAAGCAAGCATTGCACAAAATGCAGTTTCGGAGCAAAGTGCCGTTTTGAAACAACACACACAGCTAGACAGCAACAAGCAAAATCGAAAGCGGTGCGATGCAACGACAGCTCTGCACGTGCAACGATTTGCTGTTCAATGAAACAGCGTCGTGCAATGTTGTTGGCATCAGCAACAACACACGTTCGCACACAGCTAGCGTGCAGCTGCGCCGCTCATTGCAGCAATGTGGCATGCACGTTTGTGCACTGCACGCACGCACGTGCTGGCGTGGCACGCATCCTCGCCGCACCAAGTCATCGAAGCCAGACAACACAAACAGCACGCGCCAGCGTGCACGTGCGTGTTCGTCTTTCTTGACAACTTGCAATGTTCTCAATTGCAAACAGCAAATGCCACAAATGATTCAATGTTCGCATGGCTACAATGGGAATAAGATGCATCGATTTTTGACATAAGATGTCATTACTTCTTTGCACTTTGTTCGCTAATCAGCATCGCACATGCAGCATTTACGTCCCCATTTGCACTTGCTAGTGCTGCAGCAGCCTGTCGATCATTGTCGAATCCCATTCCACGCAATTGGGCCATTTTGTGACGGTAATCATTTTCATTCGAAGCTCTTCTTGACGAAGACGCTGATCCTTGTCCTGGCCTTGAAGAGCTAAAACTGCCGGAATCAGCACTGCTCCGTTTTCCACCACCGCTACTGCTTGAGCGTTTGGTATCAGCAGATGAAAGTAACATGGAAATTGCATCGTTGATTTGCCCGTTGGTTTTCTCTAAAGCCACGATGTTTGCGCTGGTATTTGTGAGCCCCATATCCACCTGAACATGCACATATCATCGTTGTTGAGTGGTATGGCATTCATGCATCTCGGTAAGGAAAAAGGAGATGAAGAGACTCCCACGCTACTCGCCACAGCAATGTTGCATGTCTAAGACAAGAATGCGTGCGACAGGTGCGACAAAGAACACCAACAACAGTAATTAGACAGAGCCAAGCTTTCGTCCGGCACATCTACCCTCCTCACATGCACTCACAACACCAACCAGTGTCTCAAGCTCCGAGGCCCACTTTGCACTGGGGGGTGGGGGGCCTTTTGGGGGAGCTATGGAAGTTCTACGCGATACCGGCAAGCAAATATCGAACACCATCTGCACTGGAGGTGCGTTTTGGCGCCTATGCTTCCGCATTACAGCTCCTACTTCCCGCTGCGTCTTAACAGATACGCCTGCAATACTGAGAAGCTGCCATCCGTTGCTTACGCGACCTGCTGCTTGCTTTCCCGGCTCAGTTCCGAGAACCAGTAAGCGTCCATCGGACCTTCATTGTGATGCACAAGAATGACGAACGATTCGGAATTCAGAGTGGAAAATGGGTTTCTGTGATGTTCATGGTGGCAACAGCTATTGCTGTAGTAGTAGTTGTAGTTGTAGTAGTAGTAGTAGTAGTAGTAGTAGTAGTGCCTATCATCGCGTGGAAGATGAAATTTCATCGTGTTCATTTTGCAACAACAACAATAAAAAGTATTACTATTAGTTCAACAACTACTAGTAGTACTAGCACTGACTCTTTGAGTTCGATGCCAATTGGCTTCGTGGCATCAAAGCTGAGGGATATCGTTCCGTCTTGACCAATAGGAGAGGTCCTTGATTGTAGTAATCTGTGTTGTTGTTGCTGCTGCTTGCGATGGATAGGAGCGTGGGTGGAAGTCGAAGACGACGACGAGGGTGGAGGAGTGGTAGCACTAGCTGCATTAGCAGTGGCAGCAGCAGGGAGAAGCACGATCTCGAAAGGCAGCTGCTTGCAGGCCGACTCGAATATCTCTTTCCACGTATTTTGTTGGACACGTTGACCGGCGATTTTTTCTAATCTATCTCCGGGACACACATTGCACCGAGCAGCCTCTCCCTCCACCTTCGACACCACCACTGCACTGCCATAAGCCTTGAGCAACAACAACAATAGTAAGATGAAGAATGCAAAGTATTATTTATCATCGACAAGGATTTGGCTGCTAGTAAGTAAGCAGACAGACAACACATTTTACCTGGTTACATGTCATTCCAAACGGGGTCTTCCACACTGTTACTTTGCGTCGTTGTAGTAGTGATTGACGAGAGGTTGAAGAATCGCCTGTATTTTCAACGGCACGATGGTTGATGATGCTACTACTGCTACTATTGTGCCTTCTTTGAGTAGAAGTCACAAGGACTATTGGGAAAGGACAAATCGCCTCGATATATGCCTGAAAAGAGAAGGAGGGGGGAGTCATAAGAGGGAGGGGTGACGATAGAAAGCCAATAAAAGCCAATAAAACTAAATCTGTTTGAGAATGTATCTTCTTCGTTCAAAGAACCATTTATTCTCAGTTACAATAATTAGACAAGAACAGAAGTGTTATGAATCCCTTAGTTATGCGAGGCATCAAATGCTTCTTCCTTCCCTCTTCCCATCTCTCTCTCTTTCACTCACGAAGAGCTAGGACTAATATGACCTTCTTCCAAGAGTAAGGCGTAACTTTGCTTCCAGCGATGCTTTCGATAACGTCTCCGGGTTGGATCTGAAGATGTTGCGCCAGAAAGAAATGAAAAAATGATGATAATGATAATATGGTGATATTGGTCAACATTACTTCGAGAGATCAGTTAGAGAGGTATGGTGCTTTTATCCCTCAAAGTTACTTTCCCCCCCCCTTTCGGAAAATACATCTTTATAGTACATACCCCCATCTGCTTTGCAATCCCTCTGACCTTCGAGACCATCAACGTGCCATCTGATACGTAACGTAGCTTCGATGATGATGATGATGATGATGATGATGATGATGATAAATACTGTTAATGAAGAAGTGGACGACAAGAAACGCGTTGTGTTACTGTATTAGTGGCCACCTTCTATATTGAGGCCGAAGGGTTTTTGCTGGCAGGACACCTCCCGCCTTTCCGTTGACGGAGGAGCGGGGGCAGAACGAGGAGGGACGGAGGAAGGGCGCTGCTGCTGCCCTTTTGGCTTACCTTCTCCCACCGATCTATTTGTTCTATTCGATGGCGCAGGCGACGATGTGAGTGTATAGTTAACCTTGAGTTGCTTCCCAGGGTATGCTGACTTCGGTAGTATCACCTTCAGTCTTTGCCTTCGATGTGGGGGTATGTGATGATAGCAACAACGCCCATAATAGGTCAGATCAGATGCATGAGGAGGACAAGGGGGAACACACAACGACGAATCCATCGGCGATATATATATATATATATATATATATATATAATATATGTATATATATTTTCCATAAAATATATATTTGTATGTGTGTGTGTGTGTGTGCACACGTGTGTACTATATGTGACAACATTTAGTAGAGTTTGTCATTTCAATTTTAGCAGGCAAGCAAGAATTCAAGTGTGTGTTAATAGACCCCCCGTGTGTGTTAATAGACCCCCCCTCACTCCCTCACTCCCTCCCAAAACCATCTTAAATTGTTTCTTTAATCTATTCTCTTCTTCTTTGAGTAGAAACACACCCTTCTGGTGTCTTAACAAACACTGTTTGTCCTGGCTTGGCGTTGGCAGGAACCCGAAACTTCAGTCTCAGCTCTCCTCTTCCTCCTCCTTCTCCTTCACCTGCCTCCAGCTCACTAGCACCTACGGCATTATCCTCATCATCATCATCATCATCATTATCATCATCATCGTCTCTCACTATCATCATCATCATCATCAGCAGCAGCAGCATCAGTACTTCAAGAATCACATAATGTTCTGATTGCTTACCGCCGGATTTGCGCTCGGGTTTCCTTCGCTGATATGAATGAAAATATGACATCATTCTCTTTCTCACTATCTCATCATTATTCGTCATCGTCTCCTTTTCTTGCCAATCCTCGCACTTCTTCTTTCTTATTCCAACAACTACTACTCCTTCTCATCCTTCTTCCTACTGGGATGAAGGAAGGCAGGACAGTCTCAGCTGATTACTACCTTAGTCTCATCCGACGACGGAATCTTTCGATCATTGTACTCCACTAAGAACTGCATGCCAGATCGATAGCCTGTCAATGTGTGTATGGGTGTGCGTGTATTCATGTGTGTTTATTTGTATAGAATGGTAAAGCAGTATGAGGAGCGGAGGGTGAGAGGAGAATAAGGAGCACGCAGAACACTAAATCGACGGCTACGACCCATACTTCCTCCCTTTTATGATCAAAACTTTCTCTATTTTCTGCACAGCTGCTGCTGCTGCTGCTGCTACCACAGGTGCAAAACAATTTCCCAGCAGCATTCTCTACCACCACTCGTTCTCAATTATATCATACTACCATGAGGTACGCGAACCCGGAGAAGCCTTCCGTATGGCGTTTTAACCTGATTATTTCAACATAATTCATACACAGAGCATATCCATCATGTCCCCGATCGATCATAATACTTACTTACACGGAGAATTATTCAAGAATTACAAGCGATGATGGGTGTATTTCTGACAGAGAGACAAGAGGGACGCCACGTAATGCAGTCGTAGCACACGCATGCAAACAATGTAATAGGCGAGTCACATATTTCGCTGTCATTATGTATTGTATGTATGTATGTGTGTACGCGCGCGTGTGTGCAGGTTGTGCGAATTGTGGATCTTTCTGCGATCCGTCGATGGAGATATTATGTACTTGAATCAACTGCCCAGAGCCAACTCCAGGAGGCACCCTCACACTCAACATTTGCTGTTTTTTTTTGCCTGAAAGAAAGAAAAGGAGATCATTGAACAGACGGAACGAAGAGGAAAGAGCAAATCGATGAGAGCAGGTCGTTTCGCGTTGATTAGATTTATTCCATCTTATTTTTGCAAATGTGCGAAGAGTTCTCACGAATAATAATGCTCAATTGCTGCTACTAATATCATTATTACTACTACTACTACTACTATTACTACTTCGCTCCAGCTTCTCATCTGTGCCCTTTGACAGCCGTTGGGCGACCTCCTGGTATTAGCATCACCAACACAATAATGAAGCAACACAACAAATGGAACACATATTACCGAAAGAAAAATAGAATGAACAGCTACACGACGATAGCACCACCAAGTGAGTGATTGTTAGCAACAAAAAAGCGTTGTTGTATGACCGCTCCTTTTGCTTCAGTGACGTGCCTAAGAAGCCAGTCTAGTGTAGTCTAAAATATGTTTTCATTATCGTGATGATCAGGTATCGTCGTTCGTGGCTAAGCAGGCAGATGCATCATAGGGGTGGAGTGCGGAGAATGAGCCGTCGGTAAGAGAGAGCAAGAATAAAAACGAGCAAGAGACAGGGATGGCTAATACATTACAAGCAACATGCAACGAGTCATAGGGATTCTAGCCCTTTGCTTTTCTATTCTTCACAGCTGTATTATCATCATTATTATCATTTTTGCGCACTACTACTATCATCATCATCAACACATCAACATCATCATCATCATCACTGTAATCTTGCCTGGAGGGGCTGTCCCAACGTCTCCACGCACGCCCGTTGTACAGCAGGCGGAGAGAATCCCATGCCAACAAGAACCTGCATGTGTCTTACGGGGATGCGCTTAACTTTCTTCATCCATGCAAGGTCAGGGGGCAACTTCTGCTGTCGCCTCTGCTGTTGTTTCTGCTGCTTTAACCTTTGCTTTCTCTCCCTTCTACGCCGTCGCGACCGCGAACGAGAAGCGCTAATTCTTGAGTCGAGCCCTCTGCTTCTGCTGCTCCTGCCCCTTTGACCGCTGCCGCCTTTGCTACCATCCCTGCTTCTATTCTTTGACATATCCGAAGAGCGCGCGCGGCGTTTGCTGGATGAAGAGGGCGGCAACATCAGCGACGTCGCTCTGATCCCTCTATTTGCTAACGGGGGGGTAGAAGGCGAGTTTAACAACACATCCGCTGACTCCATTCTCCTCCTCCTTATTCTTTTTGGAGATGAAGTCCCGGACGATGAGTGTCTTGGTGTTAATACAGCCTCATCATCATCATCATCGTCGTCGTCCAGGTCATCTTCGTCGTCGTTATGCTCGTCATCATCAGACGGTGGGATATCGACACCGATGAAGCACTTGGCGAGGAGCTTCTTCTGCGCCTTGCGAACGCTATCGGCCAACTCAGCTCCTGAGGGTCAGCAAGATATTAAATCACAACATCCATGATAATAATGATTATGTCAAAAAACATGAAGCCATACGACCATCACGATGCTAGTGAGTGTGGCGTAAAATGTGGTGGTAATAATCTAGATCAACAACGCACTCATTTTCTTGATCTCGTTCCCAGTAACTTCGATGTAGAAGTAAACACAAGCGAAGAATTCCTCCCAGACCTCCTCTTCCAAGTCGCGTCCAATACCTATGAAATATGATGGTGATGATGATGGTGGTGGTGATGATTACGATCACATATAGGAGCAGAGTACGAAAGTTCGCGTTTGGCAACAATAACAACGACAACATAAGTAGTACTTACTTGCAAGAAGCAGCATCATGTCCCCAGCATCATCCTGGGCGAGGATTTGGCCCTTACATACGACAATCATAGCCAAAACAACTGCGACGAGGACGAAGGATCCCTCGACAAGCACCTGCGTGTGTATGTGGTGAAAGTGTGTGTGTACTTGCGTTTAGTCCTTGGCAGACTACGACAATGCTGAACCATCACATAGCTGTTGGCTCCCACATTATCCTAACTTTGATGACGTCGCCGATGTTATCCTCCTCTCGTCTCTCTTCCTTCTAGACCTCCATGAAAGCTCTGCTATTTCTATGAGTCACTTCCAATCGCATCCCAAATCACTCTCCCACACACCATACCAGGTCCATGCAGCGCTGTGCAACTGGGAGGGGCGCAGCTCCAAAACACAGCGACATCAGCATGTGGCAGCACAAGATCTCCAACTTCACCTATCGTAAGCGGTAGTAGGTGCAGGAGTTGTGCTATTTTTGTTGATGTTGTCGCCATAATTGTTATTATGGATAAATGTCGGTACTTGCAGCTGCAAGTTATCATTAGTATTGCCAAGCAAGATGATGATGATAGCAAGGATGATATTAACAAAATCAGACATAAAACCAGGAAGATGATGGAAATGTGCGTGCAGGTGTGGATGTGTGTTTGAACATCTTTTTGATCATGTAGCAAGAACAACATGTAACCTCGAGCCTCTCAAGCAAGGAATCCACAGCAGGATGATGTTGCTTTAGAAGTTTTCCCAGTACCTTATCATAAAAGGAAGAAACGAAGGAAAAGAAACAGTACAAGGTCAACAACAATGACATAGATCAGCTGTAGTATGAAACTTTTGCAAGTAATGCAACTAAGCTTTCGTTTCAGAGAATGATGATAGAAATTATGTTAGAAATGATTATGGAAGAATCCATATTGTTGAATTGATTGCGCTACCTGTACGTCTGTTACAACCCCTGACATCGAAAGGGAGTAATAGTCCGTTGGCATGATTTCAAGAATCTAAGTTTTTCACACAATACTCCTATTAGCATTGCATCATTATCTTACTTCTCCCCTTCTCTCTCCCGTGAGGAAACTAGCTCAAAATACCAGTCGGCACAAGACCCAAAATGTCCTTTCTTCGTCATCAAAGATC
This sequence comes from Bigelowiella natans CCMP2755, assembly GCA_000320545.1. Classification (NCBI taxonomy): domain Eukaryota; phylum Cercozoa; class Chlorarachniophyceae; genus Bigelowiella; species Bigelowiella natans. The sequence continues at coordinate 104,463 of ADNK01000778.1, read as the reverse complement.
ATCAGGAGTCCTATCCAGCGAAAAGTGAGCACGCAAAAGGGAACAGAAAGAGAAGAAAGAGATAGCATTAGAAGGAAAGGACAAAGAAGAAGACGAAAGAAGTCAGTATCAGAAAGTGTAAGAGATATTGGATTGAATGCAGAAAGACTTACCTCCAGCAACAAAGTTCATAGACTGACAGTAGCCAATTTTTGGATGGTGAATTGAGAATGCTCTTAGCACATTACGAAGCTTCAGGTTATTCTCCTCGTGCTCCCCAAAGTAGCTGTCATTATGTGTTGTATGTTCATTGACGTGCCGCATGATTTATTGTTACAGAAAATGAAAAGGGAGGAAGAAATATATGTCATATATTTTATATAGAAAGGTAGGGTGGGGTGGGGGGATTGTGTGGACGCACGCAAGATGATGAACCTTTCATCAGCCAGGGTTCTATGAATGTCCTTGTCGATTTGCTCTAGTATTAGCCTCTGCTTCGACTGAAGGTCCGTGTCATTTTCATGTTTTCTAAGTTGTTATTGGCGAGGAGAAGGACATATTAATTAAGTCGTTCCAACGCATGACAAAAGATCAAAGCTTCGTTGTAATATATCATAGCGTGACATCACTCGCTGCCATTCATAACCATTATCATTAATATCCGCAGCACATGGGAAGTACTTTGACTCTGCTAGAAGAGATTCAAAGTATGCGGAGGGCCCAGTCTTCATTCCAGCTCCACCATCTTTACCAGCGCCGGTAGGCACAAATTCAAAAGACTTGTACTTCGTTTTCTCAACCTCAGAGAGACTGCACACTTCCCACAGAAGACTTCGAATCTGACAATATGAAGGGGGGGGGGGGGATCATATATCCGTGATCACCATAAACATGCAATGTAGTTCTCTTGTGTCGCCTGGCAGACCTGTGATGCACATTCTCCTCCTTGGCGATATAGGAAGCGATACTTCTTCGCGAAGTGATAAACGACCATCCGTGAAGGGTGTACATTATGCCTGAAATTATATTCTCATTGAATCCTTGCTTCGATTAGAATAATATTGAATATAGAGTGCGAAGAAGAGGGGAGGAAAAGGAGGCTGACTTGTAAAGAAGCGGATATCGCGAACAAAGGGCCTCGTAGACTTGTTCCTGAGTGTTCACCAGCGCCAGAGATAACTCTTTCAACTTGTTATGCATTGCCTGAAGTTGATACGTTGGGCAAAATTTGAGGTTTGCTGTTAGATATCATTGCACAACTGTGATTATATGCGTTCCCCACCTCTAAAGTCTTGCTGTCTGTGTGAACCTGTGGGTCTTGGGGTGTGTAAAAAGCCACTTCTATCTTGGCGTTGACTTCTTCGATCTTAAAATTTGCGCGCGCAAGAAAGTAAATCGTGAGTATTCCTAAATCTCGTATAATTTTATTATAAAGTTTACCTCCTCGTTGTGCTTCAAGTATTCTTGGAGCTTTTCTTCAGGTGTCTGGCATGATGGAATAAATTGAATGGAGGAAAAAAATCGAGATCTTCATAGTTCTGAGCAAAGCACCAAAGCTTATTATTTACTTCAATTTTGTAACTATTGTAGCAGAGCTTTTGCAAGTAAAATGGCAACAAGTCATAGTACAACTATCATAGTTTGTATATCGCCAATAAGTAGAACCCATGAAGTGGGGTTGCTTCCTGCCGTGACTTCAAGATCCAACTCGTTCGAGGGAAGGGAAACACTCGATCTACTGCTTCTGAATGAGCTCCTTCTATGATCAGATTTGTCCTTGCTACTAGTGGATTCGGAGTTATCATCTTTCAAGGGATTATCCGGTATACCATCATCTAAATATGATAGAAGAATGAGATTTCTCGAGGAGCGCGAGAGGTGAGAGTGGTCACAAGTTACGTTTGTAGTCTCCAGTCTCGAATATTTTCATCATCGGTTCGACAACGTCCTTCCACACCTACAAGAAGCAGAAGTTGTAAAGAACTGATCTTCCTGCCACCGTAGCCGGCTTCTTACTTGTGCCTGCCTCTGGTTCTCCTTTTCCACATCCTGTTTCTTAAAGGTGAAGGTCCTCTTGCGGCCTAAAAGAGTTCCGAAGATGCTTCGGACTTTCTGCATCTTAGATGCCACGTAAGGGGTGCACCCTTTTGGAGTGCTTGTCTTTTGCCAATGAAGCGATCGAGGGAGTGGAGATAGATATTGGCTTATGTGAATTAAGAGTCTTCTGTCAAGAAATATTAGGCATTTTATCTATACATGTGCAGCCTATTTGTTTTATTATGTGGAAAAATCAATGGTGTCTAAGAATAGTCGGTAGCCATGTGAGCTGGAAATATCCAACAAAATGCTAAAAGATTGCACATTTTTTTTAAGCCTGTGTTCTACTGGTTGTCTTCTCCAGGTTTGCGGCAGTGAAACAACAAGAACAACACAATTCTGGAAATTCTGGCAAACCGCAGTTGCTTCGGAGAAAACCGTCCATATAGATGTAAGATATTCTCAGGATATATTTTGGACAAGTTTGGTGAAAGCCAACTGAGAAGAACTTTTTGCTTCCCGAATAATGACTTCTTCCAAGTTGGAAGATGATGTTCCCCCGATGGATTCTGGATTACAGAGTTAACCGTTACATACACGTCGACCATAACTGACACAGCGCCTCGGTGTGAGACAGGCACTATTTGCTTTCTGAAAGCGAGTTGCTTTGTGTATCCGAACGTCCCATTCGACAAACAAAGTAACATGGAGGTGACCTTTGGCCATCTTCTATGGAAGAAGGTGAAATATCAATGTTATGGCGATTCATTAGCGAAAGTCATAACGTAATATTATCGCTCTGCTGTCAGATCGATGGCTTGTGCATCGTCGATGTGGACGATAGAATCCCGAATGAAAGGTGGAAGCATACTCCAAACAAGTTCTCAAGTTCATAATTTTCTTACGTCACTGCTCTGTGCTAGGATTCGAGGTGTCAAACAACCAAGACCAGGCCCGAAGTTTGCGTACGACGAGACTAGAAAAGTAAGGCGAACCTCGCTCAGCATATTTTCATTTCATAATAAGCTTCTCTTTTCGAAAAACTTTTTTCCGTGCTCAGGAGGATGCTGATGAGGAAGACTACAGTTTTAGCAAACAGGTACAAAGCCACTAAGCAGATCAATAAATCCGCAACAATGCTGAATATACTTTTCATTTACGTTCTGTCATGTCATAGGCCGTAAAACTCCAAAGATCATTACATCTAGAATCCCATATGGTTTTCAGGTCGCATATGTGAATGTAGATATGCAGAAATGAGTCATCAATTGTGATAGTTCTTCTCATGCAGACACATACGGTACCTCCGAGAAAAAGCATTGGGTAGAATTGTTAAGGCAAAATCAGCGCCACCGGTACGATAATTACCTATCAGTTAACATTTTCCGCACGAGACTAAGGCATGAAATAAAAAGTATCTTTCATGCAGGTCACTTGGCGCGGAAGTGAGTATCTGCTGTCCTTCTTCAAACAAGTCGACTTTTCGTCGCACGAGTTGACACGATTAGACTCAGGACTTTCAGAGCTCATAAATCTTTCCGGTTGTAGTGTACAGAATTCCTTATTGGTGCAGAGTTTACTTTTTTATTTGCTTATCTTTGATAGACGAGACTCATGACTCATCGTTCAATTCATCCTGACATGTTTCAGAGTTGGATGTTAGCCACAACGACCTCGAATTAGTGGACAATCTCCCCAACAAGATCTCGGTCAAATACTCACCAAAGCTATAGAAATAGTTTGCTGTATTAATCTGACCTAACAGCAATGCATCTGTTAGATCTTACAAGCATACGATAATCACATTACGGATGTTTTCCTGCCAAGCCCCTCGACCGTTTTACACCTGGGTGAGTTACTTCAGTGTATGACTCTACAAAACGTAGTTCTAACTTACGTCTTTGAACAACAGGTTTAGGTTATAATAAGATTACGCATCTGAATCAACTGAGGCAGGTGGTTGAATATCTCATACAGACCTTCTACCACTGCTTTCAATTACATACGCACATTAACGCACGCCTCTTTCTCCACTTGCACAATTTCACAGGCACGAGAATCGCTGTTGTCCTTAGACCTCAGCTTCAACAATATCACAGATCTAGGTTGTGTCAAGACTCTATGAGCCCTCCGATCTCTACACCTTTGTTTCTTTCCAATTTTATTAATGGTGAATCATCCTTTACCTGCTCACAGAACATGTGGTGTCGGAACTCAAAAGCTTTACAAGCTTGCGGCACTTATTCCTCATCGGTACAAAGCAATTCAAATTCTCGTTCAACCCTCGGTGTAATAAAGGACCGATGTCTTCTCAATATCTTTTCAACCCTTCATCAACCACCCTTAGGAAATCCAATTTGCTTGCTTCCCCATTACTATAAAGCCATCAGAGAGGCAGTTCCCACCCTCACCGTATGTTCAGAAGATTCTCAGCCTTTTGTGATAACTAGATAATCTGAGTAGCTTCTGATTTTACACCAACATTGGCAGTTACTGGATGGCGTGAAGACGAAGAAAATCTACGACGACGATGCAGAGGCAGCGGAGCAAAAGAGGGAGTCAGAGAAGGAAGAATCAAGCGCAGAGGATGCTGATAAAGCGGATGAAAAGAGTGGCAAGGGGGAGGGTGCGTCTAAGATAAACGCGATTCTAGTATATCTGCTGCTGGCGTCGAAAATAAAACCATGTCCCTTCATCACTCAGGAGTCGATGAGATACAGAGTGGTGAGGGCAAGCACGGGTCGGATGGTGCACAGGAACTTAGCACGGGCATCGCATCTACGGTATATTCCAAGCGAAATTCTTCAGACAGAAATTAAGCGATTGGGTTACTTCTGTTTCTCTTTTTTCCAAACTATAGGCAAGCTTTTCAATTGCGATAAAGACTATATCGAGTATACCAGAAAATCTTCTCGAATATACGGCCCCAGAGCCGCCTGAGGGCTACCAGGTCAACAGAGCTTTAGAGAAGACAGAACCCACATCTTCTCCATACATTAAACATTGCAATAACATAGACTGATGTCACTTCGGAATTCCTCGCTATTGTACGGCTTGGGAATGGAGATCTGTTCGAAACTAAGGCAATGGTGCACAACCCTGAAGAAGGTAGTTTTGCCAACTTTTACCAAAGTTGAAGTTTTAGACACGGAGAACTAGCGAGGAATTTTGAAAGGGATTGAATGGGTTCACATTCTCCGCAGGTGACATCGAATTCCAAGAAGAACGAAGGACGGAATTTAAACCTGATCTTCGATGGTAGTGATGCCAGAGATTCAAAACATATGAAAAAAACACAAGCACCTTGCATCCTATAATAAATAAACTCCTCTCCGCCACTACCGATTAGGTATCGGTATTTTGCAGTACTTGGAATAGACATCACGTTGGTAAGGTAGTCCCTGAAAGCGGTATTTTCCCCTGACATTGGGGAACTTCTTACCGTGTGTCGTTTTTAGGAAGGACACAATAACCACAAGCTTGGTACCGGAAGAAGAGGGAAAAAATGACGAAGAAGAAAAGAAGTCGGAAACAGTACTTTTCGAGTGGAATGAAGTTTTACGATGATGATCTTGTCTGATATGCTCTAGAGAGGAAGAAGCTCCGAAAGTAGAAACCCAGCACACAGTCATAGGTCTGAGATTCCCTCCAATAATAACCTAGAGGAAGATGTATCTTAAGTACACTTTGAAATTCCTTTACCACGACAGGTATAGGTCATGTCTCAACAACGAAGTGGTTGGACCCCACGGTCACAAAGGTAGTTATAGAAAACTGTTCAGTAGCGTTAGGTGAATTGTTCCGATGTACATGTTTGTGCAAAAAGATAGGGGAAGACGTGGTCGAGGAGTTTGAAGTCGAGTCCAAACCTCCATCAAAAGAATTTGCATCAAAGGTGATTAGTACTGTGTACCAAATGCGGCGTGGTGCATATTAAAATTTTGCAAATTCGTGTGTAAGTTTATATTAGCTACTGAAAGCGAGGTAGTTTGGGTGATTAGGATGTACATGTTTGTGCAAAAAGATAGGGGAAGACGTGGTCGAGGAGTAGAGATAGAGAGCGAGAGAAAGGGGGGGGGATGGAAAGAGAGAGAGAAAGAGTGAAATATAGTACGTAGGCAATATTTTTAGATATTGCTCATGCGTTTGCTGGCATTGTTCAGAAAGACCTATGGGATTACAAGAATGAATGGCACTTTCCAGTAATGTTATGGTCCAAAGAGCAGGTGTGTATATAAAACTTTTACATTGGAAAGGGACAATCCTGGTATGAAAGTAAACTCAAAATGACCCTTAGGTGAGGGCATGGGTTGGAAAAAGCCCAATAATATCATTGCAAACCGCTGAGGTAAGCAAGCATCATCCCCACTCACTCAATAAGTTATGTTTCTCGAATACCCAATTTCACGTAGCTACATTTCAGATTAGAAAGCACCTAGAATCGTACGTCAAGTTTCACGGGCTTGATGGAAAGGTCACTGACACACATTAATTAGTATCCCTTCCCTTTCACATTGTAATTCTCTTTCTTTCTAAATTGAGAACAGATGTTTTTCGTGATGACAAAAGGAACGCTTTTGTGTGCTCATCGTTTGAAATAATTTCTTGTAACGAACTACAATGAACAAACTTTTGGGATGCGTTACTCGCAGAGTTTGATCGCGACAGTTTCTGAGAGAGAAGACGAGGACGAGAGAAGAGAATTAAAAAAGGTGGTTAATTTAATTTCTCTGTCTAAAGAGTGGATGTTCCTGGAAGCTATCGCCCACCTCCAATTATATTTGCCTGCAGGCTCTTAAGAAAGACTACAAGATGGGAGTAATATCAACTGCAGAGAAGAAAGTGTTCAACACTGCGGTCAAAGAGCTCCTCAAGGTTTGCATTGTACAACTCAACTTGTAGCTAGATGTGGCTCTAGTTTACTGGAAGCACACTCAACCAAATTTAGGACCCAACTGTGTTGGCGAAAGAGGTCAGCGAAGAAAAAGGCATGGGGCCCAAGGTCAATCGAAAGATTGTTGAAATTTCTTGATCTAATTGTTCTAATTGTGAATGTGTTCATGTTGTCACATTCAAGGTGAAGGTAACTGTGAGCTTGAATCACAAGGGGAAATTGATCGTTGCACCTCCCCCAAATGACAACGACGTTGCCACCGAAAAGTGATGTAACAAGCTAGATGCAAAATGGAACATGTCAAGATGTGCCGCATGCACAATGATTGCAATTCCAAAATTGTCGCGCTCACGTGCTAGCGTGGAGTTGTGCATGCATGCACATGCGTCATGCATCGTGCGACAGCATGCAGCGCTAGCAGCGCCAGTCGCACGTTGACGATGCGGACACATGCACATTGCTAGATTGTCCGCAGCTGTGTGACAGCAGTGTGCAATGTTGGCGCAGTCTAGCAGTGTGCGTGCGTGCAACGATTGTGTGCTCTAGCTCGACCTCGAGCTCATTGTCGTTTGTCTGACCGTGGCGGTGCGTGCTAGCGTGGTCGCACCTCGCAGACCTGCGCTTCATCGATCGTATTTGCATGCACGTCATCCAGCGCTCCGCACCAGCACATTGCGGGAGCGCTGCGCTTCACATTCATTGTTTTTTGTGCCAGGCGCCACTTGTTGCGCCAATCCATGGAAATTACCTCGATAGAAAATAGACTTGAGAAGACAGGTACGTTTTCTCTTTAGAGACATGCCTTTTTATTGTCTCAGAAGCGTGATATGGGCTGTTTCGTCAACTCCCCGAGATTGGAGCAACAAACTAGGAATTGCCTCTGCGACATGCAAAATGACTAGATAAAATAAAAAATGCATGGTGATTGTTGAGGTTTATTAACGACATGGAACCGACAGAATTCGTAACATTTGCACCTTCCCCCACGTACGTGCGGTGAGTGTTAGCATCGTTCGAAGAAGGGGGGAAAAAATTCCATCCGAACTTTTGTAGCCTTGTTGCGAAAAGTGCAAGTCTCCATCCACCTCCCTCCACCCTTGGCTATCTTCGCGCATTGCGAACGAAAGCCTAGGCCGTTACTATGGGAATATGCATGGCCACCAAAGTGGCTCCTGGAGGAGAAGATAGCGAAGACAGGTTTGTCCACCATCTCCAACGGCTTTGAAACTTGAAAAAGAAACGGATGTGTATCTAAAATCATTACCTGCAATTCCCTCTGTGCAGAAGGGCTGATGAGATCGACATACGGGAGTTCGCCGATGGAGACAAGGTATGCTTTGGGCGGAAAGAAACCCTCCAAAACTCACAGCACTCCACAGATCTTTTGATACGTCTCTTTTCAGATGCTGATCCTAATGAAAGAGAATCACGAAATGATCAAGACCATTTTCAAGTACGTAGAATGTAAAGGGAAAACCAGAAATCACTCAGTACTTCTCACATCAGAGGATATCTCACATCTTATCCTTCACTTTCAGCAAATTTGATGCTAACGATTCCAGCAAGATAAACTCAGCAGAGGTGTGTAAGAGAGCGAAACTTCTCGCATTCAAAGATTTGATTCTTAATATCCTACTGTGCGTGTGTGGCTGTTATTTAGTTGCGAACCTTCCTGAAAGTCATCTTCTTAAAGCAAAGCAAGTGGGATGAGGGAACGTACCACCAAAAACTTGATAGGGTACCAGTTTTATTTAGTATTTTGAGTATCAAACTCCACGGAAGGAAAAGAAACTGAAACTTTTTCAGCGCATCGAAGATAGTGTCAACATTGTAGCAAAATATACCTGGATAAAAAACACATTCAAAATCATACATGAAAACTTTCTTCCACAGATGAATTGATCTCTTGCCCTCAGATTATCGATCGAGCATTTGTAACGGATGAGAAAAAAGCAATGTAAGGCCACAATGAGAGACAGAAGAATGGACAAAAAATTTCTCTGAAACAATATGTTCAAAGAAGTCGAAGATCGATTTAATTACAGCTGACGCTAAATATTCTCTTCTGCTTCTTTTATTTTAGCCCCGAATTCCTTGGTGTTTTCGAGTTCAGCATGTGGCTCCAGGTCCGGGTTAAAGAAAGAGAGAGAGAGAGAGAGAGAGAGAGAGAGATTGAGTGTGTGTGTGTGTGTGTGTGTGTGTGTGTTTGCATGTATAATATTTCATCGTCATCGATGTGTAGACGGCCATGGTGGCACGGTTTATGGAACTCCGCCCAGAAGAAGGCCGGCGACTCCCCCGGAAAAAGTTCGAAAAGTATCTTCGCGCATTGGCGGGCAAAGGTGGAAAAGTGCATGAAAATAATATATAGTAGTGCTTGCAAATGGCCAAAGGCACAAAAATCGTAACTCTGACCAGTTAATTCGATGATGCTGCTGACGTTACTTAGGTCAAGGAAAAGATATGTCGTTCCAAGAACTTCAGATTGCGCTCAGATACCTCGAGGAGTACACAGAGTGAGTAAGGGATGAAGAGGGGTGGTTGCAATGGGAAGAAGAGCGGTAGCGGTAGGAGCAGGCCTGAATGCTTGAGGGAACTCCTACAATATAGAGTCAATAGTTTGTAAAAACTTACTCTCCCTTCTCCCTCTCTATCTCCCTCTCTATCTCTCTCTCTCTCTCTCTCTCTCTCTCTCTCTCTCTCTCTCCCACTCTCTACATTTCCTTCCTCATATTGTACGTGTTTGTGTGTGATGTATCTTTTTCCAGTCCTGAGCTCTCAGTAAGTCGGTTTGTGCACGTATCCCTGCACCTTATGAGGGAGCACATGAGCGGCATAAGGACAAAAGTAGTCGTAGTAGTGTAGCAATAATGTCGTCGCGATGAATAACTTTAGCAGAGCCCTAATCTTCATGTTTCTCTGAGGACTAATCCGTTTGTATGCATTCAAAGACTCAGATACTGATTCCCTCTGGTGAGTAGTATTTGTGATGAGGCTTGTTCTTCACGTGACAGGCAAACACCGACGCAGCAAAGTTCAAGAAACGAGTTAGCAAGAGACAGCTGAAAGCTGGTACTAGATGTTAGAGGAATCAACATCACAAGCACTTGACAAGCAGCAGATCGTAGATGACTTCCAGCTGTTCCTCCGTTGTCGCCGTTGTTGTCATTGTTGTTGTGCGGACATGGTCATTACGATCATGGATGAGGAGGACTTAACTGCTGCTTGATTGCTACTACCATTTAGGAAAACAAATGAGTAGTCAGAATGGGGATCCATTCAACGGCTCATGGGTAGTTGCACCTCTGATAGTAGAAGTCATCGTTTGTGACAATAGGGTGTTTGTTATTGTCTTAGCCCCCATCATAAATTAACAACTGCCGTTCATTACAATCTAGATGGCTCATCTAGTGGCCTTCGACGTAAGCGATAAAGCGTGGAAGAGATCCCGTCAGCGTGTAACACAGGAAAGGGTATTAATGTGTTTGATCACGTGTATGATGTGCCAATTCATACATTGTCACAGCTAGAGTGAGTATCTCTGATGATGCTACTTTTTTATTTTTAAACCACAGAAATTTTATAGGATCAAGTCAAAGAAATGATAAAATTAGCGAAATATCATCGCTTTTCAGGAGAAGAAGGAATTAGATGATGAATTGATGAGAAAATTACATCATTGGGCTATTTTCCGACAGTGATCATTGCTAATTTGGTCGGTCGCTCTTCCAAAGAATAGTTGTTATCCATTCTTTACAATCTCAGCAAGAACGGAACTACTGCATCATCATCCCATACTAGTGTTAGTCCTACCAGCAACAACAACAACCTTACAAGTTGGTAATACGAGTGAATTATATTAATTTTTTACGTTCGGATCCACCACACTCACCCCGGTAATGACTGCACAAATTTTTCATCCCATCGTTCATCCAGTTGAGAGGACTTCATATTTCGATTGTGTCTATGATAAAAATTTCAAAGATATAGCTAAGATTTTCTCGTAATTGAGTAATGTGATGTTTCCTGGATAAATAGATGCACAGTCAGGACCACTGCCTATGACTGCTTTTATTGTTGTCATGCATTTCCAATACCGAAATGTTGCTACATTACTATTAAACAGTATTCTTTTGTCACCGTTTTTGGTGATGTGTGATTTCGTAGCTAGGTATAGCACAGGTTTTTTTCGCGCTCACGTAGATGTTATGTAAAACCTCCACAGCGAATGTGCAGTTGCTATGTGCGACGCACAACACAGCCCGCTAGTTCCTTTGTATAGCGCAAATGTTCACTATTTGTCCTATAATGAAATAAGCTCTGATGTAGAATCGTCGGCCACGTGTATGTAGCCGCTGCATTGCACAGCTACATAAGGATGACTGTTGAGCAAATTTACTTGATTAATTGAATTGCATCCGTCTCACATATATCCGGATTCATATACAATGCAACATATGCGCTGTAGCCGTTACTTTGAATAGCTACGGCATTAGGATGACCATTGAAAGAATTTAATTATAATTTAATTGATTACATCCGTCTTATATCCGTCTCATATCTGGATAAAGAGGCGACGCAGCGACGAATCGAATGTCGGTACAATGTAGCAAAAGTGTGCAAAACGTGGGCCGCTACTGCTGCGTGTATATATCCATGAATTCGCAACGTGCTACTTGCATTGCATGTCGGTAAAGATGTATGCGTGTTATTGCATCGTACACAATAATAGGCCTGTGATTGGCTGTGATTCCTCCAACATAGCAAAGTACACCAATCAAAAGTTACCACTTCGATCGACAACATTGAGGAGTGATGAGATCTGAGGGGCTTGGATATAGCCCTATGTAAAATCTTCAAGTTTCGGTCGGTAGGTACTACCATCGTCCTCATCCTCATCATCATCATCTAGGGCCGCAGCATCATCCTGAGAAAAGAATGAACACAATGCAAACAAGACGAAGATGAGAAGATTGAACAGCTGATATCAACTGTCTGATTTTATGATGATGAAAATAACACTATTAAAGGCTCAGAGAGCAAGCAAGCCGTACCTGTAACAATGCCGTGGAGCGATAAGCACGAGGCCCTTTGTCATGTTTGATACTCTCCAGCATTCTATTCTGCTCCTATTAACACACACACACACACACACACACACACACACACACCCAAACGCACAGATGTATATTATATATATATATATATATATATATATAGTTTTATTTACTTGTTTTAGAAAAAGAAAATAAGGGAGGTAGTCGTCCCTACTACACGGTGTGGAAGATGATGTATGTGAGAAGAACATGGATGATAAATCAAAAAGAGAAGGCATTTGAGTGATACTACGAGACAGCAGAAGCAAGAAAATCTCCTCCTCGCTCTGAGAAAATAACAACGGCAAGAACTATCACAACCACCATCACTACCATACCTTTATCGAATAAGCAGAAACAATTCCTTCACTTGAGTCAGCCTCAGAATAGTTAAACTGCTCGATAAACATAGGTGCATCGACGTCCAATCGAGCTTTTTCCTTAGTATCAGGGAAGAAGAGACGGGAGGAGGGCATCAGTTGTATGAATATGAAGAGAACAAGGAGGGCAGCAGCTCAACTAATACCACCACTATCACTGCAACTGCAAACAAAATCAAAGAGAAATCCAACACCATCATTGACGACAAAGTATAAAATGATAGTACCCATTCTGCGAACCTCTCCCATTCATAGTCCCTCCACCTGATATAATACGATGATATAGTCGATACGGTTACTATGTGTGTGGCTATAGCTAAGCATGAAACAGGGGGGGGGAGGGGGATACGCGCAGAATGTATCATGTTGATACAAGACTTGCTTATGCTAAAAGATGTGAGTAGCGGCACACGTAAGCAGCGCAACAAACACATGAATAGTCTTCCTCCTCTATTGTTTCCTCTTCACTCTCACCGGATCGTAAACTGCAGCATGATGAACCTGTCGTAGTCCACTTTCACAGGGGTGCCTTTCGGGTTGTAGTGACGATGGTAGTACCACCACCCATCCTAGGTAGATCATCAGTGTTTTTAGCGGTGAGAGAGAGAAGGGAGAGAGAAAGAAAGTGTGTGAGAGAGAGTACAGAAGACAGCAGAGTGAAAGAGACAGACAACTAAGTATAGAGTTGACACTACTACTCAGATTTGTGATGATGCAGATGTACGTTGATTTACACATGCACAACTAAAGAGAAACCAGGAAGAGGGGGGGAGGGGGAGAGAAGGAGGAGGTAGTAGAATAGTGTACTACTCTCCTAAGACAACAAACAGGGCACACGACATCATCATCATCATCATCATCATCCCACAGCTACTACTACACATAATAATGCACACAATCAACAACCATTGCCCTCGAAGTTGGGACACTCTTGGCTTTCCGAGCATTTGCCAGGATCTTTATATAGGGCTCTCTGATATACAATATATATATATATATATATATATATATCCATATGAAAAAAAAAAAAAAGGAGGGGGGGGGGGGGGGGAGAATGAGTGTTTGACGAGAACAACGCAAACAGGTTACCAGCGTCAGTTTATACTAAACATTGTCTATTTCTTCTAAATCCTCTATCTCATGATGAGTATGTGCGTGTGTGTGTGTGTGTGTGCGCGCGCGCGCGTATTGTTCACACATGTGTATATTATTATTATTGTTCTTATGAAGAAACACCCACTACCTTAGGAAGCTTGACCCCAGGGAAAAAATCCACCGACTGCTCAGCCACTTGGCGGAGGTGATTTTGTATATCACTGCATTGCTCTATGGTGACTCCGTTCAAATGAAGGTCTTCGATCAAGTCCTTCTCTGAGCAGCAGCACGTTGGAATTCATCAGGAAGAGGAGGAGGAGGAGGAGGAGGAGTAGGGTGAAGAGAGAGGATGATGAGGAGGAAGAGGGACATTGCTCGGCGACAAAGCATTGTTATTTGTTCGAGAAATATCCCACTAGAGTGAGTTAATTCTGAATACGTGAATATGTGAATGTGTGTGCGTGTGTGCGTGTTCATCATAAGTGGGTGTCGTTGATGTGACAACAAATATTGGCTATACCTTCCGAGTACTTGATGTAGGACCCAAACTCAGCGACAGTGTCCTCTGAAACGTTAAATGAGAGCAGTAGCTCGTAGAACGTGTATTCAGGCAGGAAGAAACGGTGGTGAACCACGTCGTTGGGGAGAGGAGAATCACGAACCCTAATCGTTGCATTATTGCCGTATAATAATACAGTGTTTGAAAATGACTGCGGTCTGTGTTGTACTCGTCGCACGTGTCGTCGCTGAGAGCAGTCAGTCGTGTAATAATTTGTCGAATAATTGTCTATTTTTCCTCCGTCGACAACAACGGTGATTTCAAGCGAAAGCTGTCGTTTTCTTTGGGTTATGGATTGTCGGTGAATGAAACAGTTACAACAACAACAAGAAGAACAACAGCAAGGAGGAGGAGGAGGAGGAGAAGATACTACCGATATTCGCTCAAGTCCACCAACGGCACGAGCGTCTCATAACCCCCTTCACTCATACGGATGATACCATCATTAGCAGCACCGACGTTGGTGTTTTTACTTGTATTATTCCTTAGGAAAGTCCTGTTTGCTCGATGTGCTTCCAGTTGACGTAAGATCTGTTGTGTTGTGGTGACATAGTAGCAGTATTAGTAGTAGCAGGTACAATAGCCCCTCAAGATCAATGAAAGCAACTGCACCACAAGCCTTCCATCCTTCTCTCTCATAACCATCTTCGTCGTTATCATCATCATCATCATCATCATCGTCATCATATCATGATTAATATCAACATCATCATCATCCGCCGGCATCAGTAGGAGCCCTGTACCACCCCCTGTTTTCCAGAGACAGCAGCTCGCAACTACTGAATCGCCACAGCAGCAGCAGCAGCAGCAGCAGTAGCAGCAGAAGTAGCACCTGCTGCTTGTGGAACGTTCGGTTATACAGCTCCTCCCCGAGCCACGCCAATGCTCTGCTATGATATCTACACAAAGAAGAAGGAGAGAGAGAGAGAGAGAGAGAGAGAGAGAGAGGTAAAAAAAAAAGAGGGAGAGGAAGGAGAAAAGACTGTGAATACGACGATTACTGGATTTGTGATGAGATGACGACATATACAGGAAGTATCATCATCAATCAGCCGCCACCTTGGTCGCGTCACCTCACGCCATTCAGTAGCATTGAGAAAGTCATCGATGTTAGCCTTGTACATCTAATCGACGATATTATTAACGACAGCAATGCCATAACCAACCAGAAGGGAGGAGGAGAAAGCTAGTTATGAGTAAGAATCAGAGGAGGAGGAGGAGATGGTGATGAAGAACGAAGAAGAAAAAGACTTAACATGCAGCATAAACACAATCACATTTTTTTGCGATGCCATTTTGTGTTAGTATTTCTTTAAA
The DNA here is from genome assembly GCA_000320545.1 of Bigelowiella natans CCMP2755. Taxonomy (NCBI): domain Eukaryota; phylum Cercozoa; class Chlorarachniophyceae; genus Bigelowiella; species Bigelowiella natans. The sequence continues at coordinate 89,106 of ADNK01000778.1, read as the reverse complement.
ATAGTAATATTTTCTGAGGGTGATAATTCATTCTTTTCCTCCAGGACTTCTACTCAAACAACCATCTCGGCAGTAACTCGCTCACGCTGATACTCCTGGGTTCTGTTGGCTTCTAGTTTCGCCTCATTGTGCAATTTCTTGGCCTGCTCTCGCAGAAACTCCTCCACCTCCTCTGATATCTATATTCGGTATACATATAGTACACAAACATACACACAAATATATGTATATATATATATATATATATATATATATATATATAACCATATGTTCATATATCAGTTGCAGCTCAGGCCAGCGCCATGTGGTTCTTACACATATATTGTGATGATGTTCATTTTTGTAAAACGTTCTATCGATTATGTATTTTGGGGATTATAACGGAGGAAAGAAACATAGCGCGGAGGGGGGGGGGGGGGGGAGAGCGGGAAAAAGAAAACCAGGCAGATACCTGGTCAGATGATGGGAGAGATTCTGATGGTACAAACGCCTCGAAGCCCGTTGGTCGAAGTGTGTAGAGCTCATCCTTCATAGGGTTGCCTCCAAACTCAAGACCTGTCGTAGTTAGTAGGTGGTAGTGAGTGAGCGAGTGAGTGAGAGAATGAACAAGTAATAATTATCATCATCATTAATAGTAGTAGTAGTAGTAGTAGTAGTAGTCGTTTCTCGTCGCAGCAGCTGGAACAGAGAAGAGCGCCCCTCTCTCTTTCGGTCTCTCTCTCTCTCTCTCTCTCTCTCTCTCTCTCTTTTCTTTACCCGAATCTCTACCTGGGTTGTGCGTGTAATTCCAACCTTCTGGAACCAGCTTCCTCCGCTAATAATCATGCACAGCATAATAAGTAGTAAGTTAATATTTTCATTATTAACAGTAATAAGGGGGCGGGGATGAGCAAGGGGCGCACAGATAGACAGACTGCAAACCAAAATGGAATAATCAGATGTTGATCAGCAGCTGCCTAGCATCATCGTCCCCCTTCCTTTCCAACAACAGTATTCTCTTCTTCTTCTTCTTCTTCTTCTTCTTCTTCTTCTTCTTCTTCTTCTTCTTCTTCTTCTTCTTCTTCTTCTTCTCTCGCTGTAAAGAGCTGACTTCTTCGCGTTGAAGCTTGTACGCAAGTTGGAGCGGCGACTCGTACTTGACCTTCCTCAGAGCTTCAAGCTCTTGGAGATATTTTTCCTCTTCCTAAGACGGACACACACACACACACACACATGCATATACAGCAGTGTTTCGATTGTATCTTGATTACGAATTCAACTTCACATCGGAATTTGATGATGATCGTATCTCCGAAAAGCAGCTGTTACCTCCTTGGTCAAGTTTCCCCTGAATGGATCCTTATAATTTGCCTATTCGAATGAGCAGATAGACGACGGCGACACCAACGACTATGGTATGAGAAGACTGCACCGTCGTTGTGACCAACAGACTGGCTGCTTTGATCACTAAAAACAAACTGAGTTGTTGCAATGACCTGCTTCTTTTGGTGCTGCATCCACTTGATGAAACTCTGCATCTCAGGCACAGGAGGCATATCGCTGTCCCCACTATGTTGGCTCTGATGCGAAGGGATCGAATCCACGTAAACACGTATATGCATGGGTGTGCAGGGTGTGCATATGTGTGATCTGCCGCACGCGCGCGCGTGCGTGTGTGTAAGTGTGTGTGTGTGTGTGTGTGTGTGTATCTATCCTGATACTACAAGCTAAAGTGACAATTTGAAATAGAGCACAGGCAATGTGACGGGAGATCCAACAAAAATGATTACTTCCTTTGCGGCGTGAAGATTTCTTCGATCAAACACACCAAGGCCCCGAGTTATGGACTTGTCAAGCTTAGGTGCTTTGAATTCGCCGTTGAAGTCAGGATACTTATATGATGATGAAGACTCACGCGTTGGTTTCGAGGAATGATCGCTCGAACCTAAGTCAACAGTCACATCTGAGGTGGGGCCATGTTTCTCCAGGCGCGAGTAAGTCGTTTAGGTTTCGCACGCTCAGCAAATCAGCTGGAGGCGGGTTCCCTCGTGTTTGCATGGAGAGTGTGTTATATATGATGGGTTACTACTTGTCAAATTCCTGGTTCGCAACGATCCGTTAGTGAAGAGCTGGCAGATTATGGATGTCAAGACGATGGACACGACGACGACCACACCGTGCCGATGATGCCGAGTCGTACGCACTTTGAGGTCGTTGATTCTCTGCTTGCACTCCATTCAAACCAAGGAAGAATATCAACTTTGACTTCTCATCCGTCTCTTCCCGTCATCTTCGCTGCGGTCCTCTATCCCCTCTCCCACGTAGTTATATATTTCGTTGTATTGTTCCCCTCCTCCTCCCAGCGCTCCATTCGGCAGAATACTGGTACTATCTCGGGCTATCCCTTGTATTTTAATCCTACGACTGCCTTCGTGCTAAGACTCAGGATTTTAATCGCCTGTGTTCATAATTTATCGCCTTAAAAGTATCTTTCCAGGAAAGTTTATCGATAAATTTTTGACTTGCGCAAATGGCGGAAGTTGGGCATCTTTGGCATTCAGCCAGAGCCAGCAGAGAGGGGGACTACTCACGTTTCCTGGAGTAGGGAGGAGGAGTCTTACATCGTTTTGAGTGCATGAAGAAGGAGGAGGGGGTCAAGGAATTTTTACTCGAGGGACCTAGATGACATCTGATATGCTCGGGCGCGTGAAGAAACCGCTGCTCGCATACGTGTGTTGATTTAGAACTTAGTAGGGCTTGAAGAACAGCCGATTTTTTGGGTGGTGCAGTAGTTGCGAGTCATCCATTCCAACGATTCAAACTTGCAAATGCGAAAACACAGAGAGAAGAGGGAGGATTATACGGATAGTAACATCACCAAAATATTCAGGTTTCTACATTCACTCTCATAGCCGCGGCGGTCTTGGTGGCGGTATGGACGACCGCTACTGCAACAAAACTTACAAACGTGCGTCGTTCTATTATTCGCAACTCCATAATCCCGCAGCATAGTGGAGTGTGGAGGGGATGCAGAGCTAATATCGAGGTACCAGTAGCATCGGCGGCCACACGGATGAAAATCGGACAGAGAACCCTCTTGCGCGCACCCAGAGGCCTTGAGGACGAGCTCGCTAGTATGATTGAAAATCCAGACAGAAAAGGAATGGTAAGTAAAGTTTTGTTGTAGCCTATTTAGAGCGAAGTATTGTAATAGAGTTAGTGATGGTAATGTTGCTGGAGAGTAGACGACACACACACACACACACACTGAGATTAGCTGCATTTAGATTAGATTACTGAACGGTGTAAGTATCGTATCATACAGCACTTTGCTTCCTCCCCTTTTCAATTTATTTTATTGTTATTTTGCACTGCCCCCCAGGTGGAGACAGTTTTTGAGGGGAATGAGGAAGGTAGTCCGGAACATCAAATCAAATCCAGTCTACCCCCCCCACCCCCTGTTAACACATTCATTTGATTATAACGAGAAAACGTCGAACTGATTCTAGGTAGCATTGCAAAAGAGAGAGACGGACTCCGTGGGAAGCACTCGTACAGTCCGGAGTACAGCCCTTACTCTCCCCCCCCGGAGAACTTCGAGGTGGTAGCCTGCGGAACTACTTGTACTGAGTGTGGGGGATTTACTTCAACGTTATCATCATCATCATTATCATCATCATCATCATCATTACCCCATCGTGGATAGGTCCAGCACGTGTCGATATTCTTGAGGCATGGAGATCGCACACCTATATCACAGACCGTAGGTAGGTACTAGCAGTTGGTTGGTGCTTAGATGAAGCGACAAGTATCAAAACATGGTGTAGAGACGAAGGCCAAGATGAATTTGAAGATGAGAATAAAGATATTGATATACGATGATACTGACGGCGACTTTATATCACGTACCGTAGGCACTGCTTTGAACGCATCCGAGGATCTTGACTACTGGGCTTCATTGCTGCCGAATTTGGAAGTAAGTACTCTTGTATGAGTAGTTGATAATATTATTTGTTGCTATCGATGATTATGATTATGATGATGATGATGATGATGATGATGATGACGATGTATCCAATATATGTAAAAACCATCAACATTTACTAATAGATATGTGACACACACACACACACACACACACACACACACGCTGAAAGCACATCATCATCATTCCTTTTGCTTCTACCCCCGCCGTCCCTACTGACGCAAAGATATACAAATAAATAATAAATATATAAATACATATATTTGTCATTCGCTTTTCCCTCCCTCCACAGGAAGCAAGTATGTGGGATGAGCTTCACCCAGTAGTACCACAGGAGGTCTCGAAACGACCGTTGGACCTTGGAAAGGCGCCCTTTGGCCAGCTCACGCAACAAGGAGCCATGGAATGCCGAAGGGTGATCACAACCACAACATCATCATAACTTTCACCAATTCATTCATACCAGCAGTATCTATGAATAGCGAAAAGAATACACAAACATATATATATATATATATATATATATAATATACATATAATATTTATTTGAGGATGAGAGTCACGCTGTTTCTTCTTCTACCACTACTTTCTCTCTCCTGTTGTTGTTGTTGTGTGTGTGTGTGTGTGTGTGTGTGTGTGTGTGTGTGTCGACGGCTGCTTTCAGGTCGGCGAAGATTTTCGTCGTCGGTACATCGAGAATCAGAAGCTGCTAGGGTAAGAAGAACCCGAAAAGGAGGGAGGAAGAAGGGGGGAGAGAGAGACGACTACTCGGATGATGATCATGACCAACGTATCATCATCGTCATCATCATCATCAACAACAACAACAGCAACACATTTCTACACCCCTCCCCCCCCCCCTCCCCTTCTCTTTCTCGCATACTCTTCCCTCTAGATACACGCCAGTGCCAGGCCAGCTGAAGGCACGAACGACAAATCTTCGCAGGACACAACAAACAGCGCAGAATTTCTTGCTCGGTCTTTACCCTCCTGAAGCTACTACTACTACTACTACTACTACTACTACTACTACTCCCAAACGCACCAGAGCCACGAAGATTCCAATCTCAACTTGTGATATTCGCGAGGAGACACTCGTACCCGACTCCGGCCACGGCTGCCCAGCTCTCACCCGATTAAGTAGCAGGAACAGCAGTAGTAGTAGTAGTAGTAGCAGTAGTAGTGTGCGGCTAGATTAGGAGGAAAAGCGGAAAGAGTCCTGGAGATTTTTATCATCATCATCATCATCATCATGATTATCACCGCATTCGCAATCAGAAGCTACCTCTTCTCTCTTCTACATGCATTGTAACCACCTCGAAAGGTTGTTTCATGGTACCAATGACGTTGTTCTTGCTTCATCTCTGCAGCGAGAGAACTGGCTGCGGAAGCTCGACAAAGCACGAGAATTATTAAAGCGGAAAGAGAGGTAAGAGAATAGGAGATTCAATCCCAGTTTTCTCTATGTTTTATTTGTCTTTCTCATATCATTTAAATACGTTCCCGATCTCACCAGATCTTCCCCTCCCTCTCTCTCTCTCTCTCCTCTTCCATGCGTTTCGCGATTACAAGTTGGGAGATAGATAGATGTTGTGGCTGCAGCAGCCGTTTCATTCAGCACGTTATTGTTGTTCTTATTGTTGCGGATTAGATCATGAGAGGCCTTGGCTATCCGAAGGGCAATGCGAAGTGGGCGCAGGTGGTGGTGGTGGTGGTAGTGGTGCTTTCCGAACATCATTGAAATATCGTTGATAGCGTAGTATTGATACTGTAGTTAGGGTTGCCTGTGTGTGTGTGTGTGTTGTGAATGTGTGTATGTGTGTATGTGTGTGTGTGTGTGTACGATCACATCTTCGCATATTTCTCCTCCTCGGATCTTGTCGTATTGCTCGGAAGATACAAAACATCCTATATCATCATGCCTTGTCGAAGTCAACGCCAGGAAGCATTCTAACTCCCCTCTGATGATGAATGAAGAAAGCGTAATAATCCTTCTGTTCGCTTTTCAAATTAACGAAGGCACGGGAAGTGCTAACGTGCTATTTGCTGCAAGGCGACAATCTGCAGCTTCCTGAGGGTATTACATCGGATACAATTGACCGACTCGGAGCCATCAACGGCTTCCTATGGGGTGCGTTAACTCCTCCTCCTTCTTCGATCGCACAATCAGACGACGGGACAACTAGAAAGAAAGAGAGAGAGAGAGAGAGAGAGAGAGAGAGAGAGATGATTATATATTGTATTTATACACGTATATAACTGCCACTACAACGAATCCTAGTGTATATATATATATATATATATATATATATATTCAGGTACTCAGTATGGAGATATGGATTGCGGACGCCTTGCCACTGGGCGTACGACATCACAATATCACTGCAACAAACAACTTTAAACAAAACAAACAACCTACATACACCATCATAAGCGCGCGGATAGATTTCAGAACTGACCTCTGTTGATTATTAAAAAGATAGATGCTCGAATGGTGGTTACGTCGCTGGCACTTTTGCTCATTTATCTTCCTTTTACTCACAGGGATCTTCTCCGAGGTGTTTGATGACATGTACGCTCTAGTTGATGATTGTGGCGATGGCGAAGAAGAAGAGGAGGGATTCTCTAGACTCTCTGTGTACGTTCCACACCTATTCTTGGGAAAATATATATACTTATAAGAAGAAATGGAGATAGAGAGAGAGATAGAGGGGAGTGTTGCTCTATCCTAACTCATTGTCCACTAAACAAATCCATTAGCTATGCGGGACACGACAGCACCCTTGTGCCAATTCTATCCGCCCTTGGAATATACGATGGCTCCTGGCCTCCATACGCAAGCAATATCGTCATCGAGCTTGCGCAGGTCTCGCTATAACAAATATTGTTGTTGTACGATTATTTAGTTAATAAAATAGACGAACATGATGTCATATCATCGCTACTCGCTCCCCTATCATCAGATTTCAATGTGATTGTTCATTCATCATCGTGCGGTATTGTCAACACCCCTCCTCCTCCTCCTCCTCCTCCTCCTCCTCCTCAGGATGTAAAGACGAGCGAGTACTACGTTCGCGTGTTGTACAACAATTCGGAACAGCTGCTCATGGACGGCTTCTGGAACACTCTCGATGTGTGTGAAACTTATAGTCAAACAAGCTGTAGACTGCTTCCCTCCATATTACATAGTTATGATTCTCAAAATTTTGAACGATGAGTACACTAACAGGTGTTGTATATATCACACGCATATTTATAGATCTACGTTCACCATCCTCTTCTCCCCCTTCCTCCCTCTCTGCTCCCCCAAACTGCAGGAATTCCGAGACTATATGTCATATTATATTCTCACCCAGGATGAATGGCAGCAGGAGTGTACTCGATCAGGAGCCCCCAATGACGACTTGCTTGATGATTACGCCGCGTTGCTTGCTATGCAAACAGCCGCTGTGCCAGGATCAGAAATCGTAAATGGCAACGACGACGACACTCACGATGGTGGTGCAGCTGCTGATGATGATAATGTGGATGACGAACTTAAAGATACCTTATAATAAAGTGCTGCAATAAGCCGCAAATAATATACATAAAAATTATTAAGTATAAATAATATATAAAATTGTATGTACACGCATGTTGGCAATGCTCAGGCAATGATTTTTTGCCATGTAATTTGACAGTGACATGTGCTCTAGCAATGATTTTTGCCAAGCTAGCAAGTCATTTCAGCAATTGAGTTCAGCAACAGGTCCGCAGTGGGCAAGTTTGCGAATCGCATTTTTTTGTGTGTCCTCCTGCCGCGAGCACATGCCAAAGGTTTATGGGTTATGGGTGTTGGCCAGCACCATGCAGAATGGCATCTATTCATATTACAAAGGTGTCTAAGATTACATGCAGGCGTCACATGCATATTCAATCAGCACATGACCAATGTCACAGCATGCAGTTGCGTGTGCAAAGTACCAGGTGTGTATTATATGTACGAAGGAACGTATGCTGCAAGTGCAGCGAGTCTAGACATGGAGACATGGATCGACCCGATGCACGAGCATGCGTTGTTCATTTGACAATGCGAATGCTGTGCATTCAGTCTACATGCAAGCTTTATTTATGCATCGCATTTGCGCGTGTAGAAGGATAGGTACGTGTGCAAATAGCGTGATGCTCTATGTTACATAGAGATAATAACTTGATAATTCATTATTGACTATAACTAATAAGTAGAAGATGGAGTCTATGGCAACTTGCCACGAGCCGTGCACGGCAAATCTCGGGCTATCAAATCCGGCAAAGAGTGTGCAGGGCAAAGATGGAGAATTTCTAAACTTGCTGATAATGCCTTTTGCATCGTTGAATCGATCACCTGGATGGCCCCGATTTGTTGGTTACTTGCGATGAGATCACACTAGCAGCGGCCGATTCGATTTGGGGATCTGGCGAATTATTACGTGATGGTTCATTTTCGTCAACAGGAGACTCACGTGGTGCTTCCAGGTCTGCTCCTGCAGTAGTAGCAGTACTAATAGGTGTAGTAGTGGTGGTGGTGGTAGTAGTAGTAGTTTTAGTAGTGGTAGCAGTTTGAGCGGTCTCCTCTTGTTGGGAACATCCTTCTTCTTTTTCCACCCCCCCCCCAAACTCTTTCTCAGTAGCAGCAACAGCATCAGTAGTAGCTCCTTCCTCCTTATGTTCCTGCGACGAAAGACGGAGTATCGGCTTGGCTGCTGCCGCAACAACACCGCTGCTACTCGCCCTCTCCGATGCTTGATCCGGGCAGGTAATGCGTACTTCGATGACCTGTCGTTCGTTGGTCGAAACCACTTTAAATATATACTTGTTCGATGGTTTTACGATCTCAAAATCCGGACGGCCGCGGCTATCAGCTGCGTACTCATCGTGTTTCTCGTCGAAGTTGTCGTCCAGGGGCTGCAAGTGCGTCTCGAAGGTCTCGCCAACCATCGGTATCCTACCGAACCTCGCGGTGACAAAGCCAGCGATCGTCTCCGAAGAGCCTCGCGGTATTTTGACCTTCAATGTTTCCTCTACCGAATCTATACTGCTCTCTCCCTTGGCATACCATATTCCCGGTCCCCACATCACAATGCTGGCTGATTCACTGGGGTGGGGGTGGTCAGTTTCGTCGAAGATCTCCCCAACAATCTCCTCAAGCACATCCTCTAGCGTCACCACGCCCGCAACACCCCCGTACTCATTGACTACAACTGCCATGTGAAACTTCCGCGTCTGAAACTCTTGCAGAAGCTTTCTTACGATCATCGACTCAGGAACAAAAAATGGAGGTTGCACCATGATGTGTCTAACCTTCGCCTTCTGGAGAACACTCATCGGCTTCTCTGCGAAATTGAGGAGGTCTTTGGTAAATACCACACCCACCAGATTATCAACCCTTTGCGAGTAAACAGGGAAACGGGAGTATTGGTGCTTCTTCCATTGTTCAACCATCTCGTTCAGCGTGGCGTTCTGATTTACAGCTACCACGTCGACGAGGGGGGTCATCACCTTTTCCACGGTCGTGTCGCCAAGTTCCAAAACGTTCTCTACCATGTCTGCATCCTCCGCTTTGAGCTGGCCCGAGTCCTCAGCGCCCTCAAGCACCATCCTGAGCTCTAACTCAGTTACGGTGGGCGCAACCGGGCCTGTAACACCAAACAGCTTCAGGATGTTCGTGCAAAGTATTGTCGCAAGGTTTCCCAGAGGATATAGCACAATTGCGATGAGATTCAAAGGTCTTACGACTGCACGAAGAATCTGTTGAGGATGTTGCACGGCGATAGCTTTGGGAGTGATCTCGCAGAACAGCACAATGAGGATGGTTGAGATTGCCGTCGCCACGCTAGTGCCAAACGGTCCAAACGCCTCTGTTGATATCTCTGTGATTAATGCGCCAATTGCTATGTTTGCCAGGGTACCACCGATCAGGATTGTTGTCAAAAATCGAGTAATATTTCTGCGGAGGGATTGAAGTGCTCCTCCGGAGCCTTTTTCTTTCAGTGCCATCTCCTTGATTTTCCATGGCCATAAGGTTGTAATGGCAGTTTCTGAGAGTGAAAAGAAACATGCAAGGACGAGCAGACCAGTGAGTTGTAGGCCAGAGGCCTTTACCAAAGCTGCAGCGTCAATCACTATGCTCCATGCACTCTGGGCCATTTCCAACAAACCTACTGCAACATTCCCCGAAGCAGCAGCATCCAGAGGGAAAGCAAGGGCTGAAGAGCGGAATCTATTTATTAATTGTTCTCTCATTGATATCCTCGAACGCCATGATGCCGCAGATGCCAGAGACGCCACTACAGCGGTTGTTGCTGTGAGGTGGTCGCCACCAACAACTCTCTCCTTACTTTTTCGCCCCACGGTCGATAAGAACTGTGTCCCGCCTAATTCTGGCGTTCGTGTCGTCGGTAATCTTGAATGTGAAATTGCTAATGGGGAATGACGCGAGAATCGGTTGTGCAATGCCCGCGTCACAACCGCGGATGACAGCCCCAGATGCGATGCGGTCAGCAAAACCAAAATCAACCATATCCTCCTAGAACGAGAGCTCCCCGCCCCTCGACAGACATATGGTTTCGAAGAAGTGCTTTGCACCATCCAATAAATGTTCAGTCGATCCAATTCTGCACGCCTGCACCGCCCGTTTTAGGATGACGGGGGAGCAAAAGTTGGGGACATGGGAGGGGGTGTTGCTACGAGGACGCTGCTGTAGCGTGTTGTTCTCCTACAAGTCTATTTTTGATCGGATATACATCTTAGATAGTCTCTAGTCTCTATTGTTGTTACAATTGTTGTTTCACTACTTTGTGACTGGTTTGGGTGGTTAGTGCGGTATATTTTTCCTCGCTTGCAATAATCGGCAACTTTCCGATGGCTATCATGATAACCATCTGTAATGGAGGAGATATCTCATGTACGACATACTGTAGACTTTGTCTCATCTAGTCGAAGTGTATCAGAAAACAAATAACAAGATTTCTCTAGGATATATTCGTTTTCATGGCGGAAGAAATACCGTAAAGGATCTATCTACGACAACATTTCTCTACATGACAATGGAAAAGTGTCTGGGATTTCGACTCATGACTTAATTTAACGATGAGGCCATTAGGTTAAAAAATTTATTGCCAAAAACCAGAGTAGCAGTAAAGTGGTCGAAATCCTTATCGTCACTGTGTATTGCCCTATTTTTTGGAAAAATAGTGCTATGATTTTAGTGCATCTAAAATCTGAAAGGTACCACACTTTCCCTCCCCACCTTTCTGCTTCCACTGTTGTAGCTCTTCCGTCTGCTGCACCCACCGATATCGAAGCGATTATTCGAAGAATTGTTTTCACCTTCTCTAGGACTGCAAGGTTGTTATTGGCTTTATCTGTGTTGTGTATCTGAAGAATGTGCGTCAATGCTTGTCGGTGCTCATTGCCGTCTTGATAAATTTGTTTGTTAGGTCTTTGTGGTGAGAGGAGGATAGAGACAAAATGGTGGATATCTCGCTAATCGTCGAGAATCTTCCTCTTTATATCTTCAGTCTGGTGGTGGCTGCGGTTGGAGGGTACCTTATGGGCAACATCGGTACCCACGAACGTTAGAGAGGGAGGGTAGAAGCAAGAAAGATTGAACCTTGTTTACTTCCTAGGTAAGAAGTCAAGCAGCACCACACAGAAACGAAGCGAAGCCGACGATGTAAAATCCAGTTTAAATCCCCCACCAATGATGCGGAACTTGACGAGCTTGATCCGTGGGGGTGAACAGGATTCTGCCCCGTCAAGCACCACAGAGTATGTCAATTTTTAATTTATCGAGAACGCAATCTTGAGCGCTATAGGACAAATAAAATGTTCGCGGAAAAACTTTCATACGACATTTACTCTTCAGGCGAGTTATCATTGTAGCGCACTCTCTACCGGTCCATATAAAGAAATGCAGTACCAGGTTATCGGATCGGATAAGAGAGAGAAAATGGGAACTTTAAAAGCTAAAACAAGTGCATTTCGTATTCTCTTCTTTCTTCGTTGAATTTATCAATTTAGTGGAAAGTGGGCTGTGAAATGGGATGACTCACGTAATTGGCTAGCTGCAATGCGAATGCTACAGAACTCTGAGGAGGTAAGACCAATTCGGGATTCTTTTCGTACCGTTGCATTAACAATTAAATATGGCATTTGTAGGATAAGTTGGAGGTGACATGGGTGGGCTGCGTCGACGCCTTTAAGTTCGAAAAAGGTGCCAATAAGACTTTTGCATCATAAATAGGCTGGGAGCACAACAAAAATTGTCGATTCTACTTGCCGCACGTTTATGCTATATGATTCCAATTTAACAAGCATGGAATGCGGACAAGGTGCTTGATCTCATGAAAGAACCCCTGCTATTTTGATTAGAGGAAATCAAAGAAATAGAGGAAGAGCTGAAAAAACACAATTGTGTGCCAGTGTGGATCGAGGTATGCATATCTTACCACGTATTTACATGCATATGTCTTATCCTTGAATACGCGTATTTGTACGATATTTTAAGTAAAACTCATACCCTTAGTGTATCTTCTTCCTCTTTGTTTCACGTAAAACAGGAAAGGAAACTTCGTCAAGAATTCTTCCATGGTTTCTGCAAGGTCGGTCACAAGTTTTTTTTAAAAGGTTCACACTTTTCGTGACTTGTATGAAATTGCCATCGACATAATCATCATCATCATCATCATTATCATCGTCATCATCATCATCTTAATGATACACAGAAAGTGCTATGGCGGCTGTTCCATTATGTCATGCCACAAGCAGACCCAGATTTCGGGAAAAAGTGGGAAAAACGTTGGGAAGCGTACATTCAGGTGTTTGAACATAACAAAATCTGTCAGGACAATTGCGGAATTGTTTATCGGAATACGGGAATGAGATCAATGAAATTCCAGACGCCTGTGTCCTCCTCATGGACAGACCGATAGATGATATTTTTAGAATTCTTCTATGGGAAGATTGATGATGCAGGGGATGATGATGATGGGGTACTGTGGAAGATTCATATCTGATGTATTTCAATGGCTTTGGTGTATTATTAATATTTTTTCAAGGTAAACAAGCTCATTGCCAACGATGTGGTGAAGACGGCTTCCTCCAGCCCTGAGAATGCTGCGATATGTATGTTCTCATAGTGCTCTTTTAATGCTGCTTTTGAAACAATATATATGTAATGCTAGATGTTGATGCTAACAGCTGGTGCTAATGGATGGGATAATGATGATGGTGATGATGACGACGATGATGACAATATAACAGGGGTTCATGGGTATCCAACATTGCTAGTTCCAGAGTTCGTTCGAGCCGCGCTTCCCCTTTCCAAACTTGGGGTGTTCATCCACACTCCTTGGCCAACCACCGACGTGGTTCGATGCCTCCCAGAACGTGTACGCATTGTGCAGGCGATGCTGAGCGCCGACATCGTTGGTTTTCACACCTATGATTACGCTCGCCACTTCCTATCGGCGTGCCGACGGATCGGTGGGTTAGATTTCACAACGGTGGAGGGGGGGCGTCTCGGGGTGCAGACGCAGAGTGGGAGAACGGTGCTGGTGGAGATCTCGCATCTTGGTATCAACTCCGTGTTCTTCCACGATTTGGCCAAAGGAGAAGAGGTCAAGAAGATGGTGGCAGCTGCGAAAGCGGAGCACAAAGACCGACAGGTATTAATACCTACTACTAATGCTGCTGCTAATGCTGCTGCTACGTGTCATTCGTTTGCCGGTCATAATGACTTCTTGGTAAGTATACGGTCTTGGTCGTCTCACACTGTGTTGGTTATCGTGTGTTGTGTATTTAAGATCGTGATCGGAATAGACCACCTGGATTTGGTAAAGGGTACCTTGATAAAGTTGCAGGCATATCACCGATTCCTTGAGGTAGCTATTAGTAGTGGTAGTAGCTATTTTCTGCTATCTAGTGCTAGAGGGGGGTGCGTGGATGCCTGCAAATCGATCGTATGAACTAACCATTTATATGCATAATTTATCTGCATCTTCTTTATCTATTATCTCTACTACCCCTCCTCCGATGAAGACTCACGACGACTGGAAAGATAGAGTAGTTCTTATACAGGTATCTATTGCTCACTGTGAGAGAATTAGAGGGGAGAAGGGCGGGGGGGGCTTGAGGAAAGTAACACCTTGTTGGTGTCTTCTCCTGTCTTCTATATCGCGTATATTTCGTGTGCTACTACGTTGCTGTATTGATTGTTGTTTTGATTGAAGGTGCTGCTCCCTTCATGGAACCCTCCAGAGGAGCAGAAGCAAATCCGAGCTTCAGTCTTCTCGGTCGTCAAGTCCATCAAGGAAAACTTCGGCCCGGGGTGCATCAAGGTTGTATTCTAAAAATGGCGCTCTCCTCGTAGGAAACCTAGCATATGTGGTGATGATTCCGAGATATGGCAAAGCGAAAACACCGATGATGATTTTCTAGTGCCAAAGCACTGCCTTCGTAGTAGGGAGAAGTCATTCATGTTTTCAGGCCGTCAAAGTTTCTTAGGAGGATAATAACATCATGTTGTTATGTCGCTTGCTTCTGATGATAGTAATGAGATGCTAGTAGCGATGCAGGGGTGGTCACCATAAACACTGTCATTTTATCGCTGCCGCCATCATGGATGATGATATTCGTCTGTTCCTTGCGTAGTTGATTGACGCAGCAGAGACGAACCTGTCCGTGAACCAAACGATTGCGTACTACCGAGCGGCTGACGCGGCTCTCGTCTCCACCTTCTGGGATGGCCTCAACCTGGTTCCCTACGAATTCACAGCGTCTCAGGTAGCAGCCGGTGGTCTTGTGCGTGCGTGAATGCGTCTGTCGTCTTTCTGCACGTGGTGGTGGTGGTGGTGGTGGTGGTGGAGGAGTGTGTTAGTGTTTCCTCTCAGATATACATGGATATGGACGATGATGAAGATGAAGATAATCTCTTGATTGATAAACAACATTCGTTTCTTTGCATCTATTTATTACAGGATCCAGAGCGTCCTGGGGTGCTGATTTTATCTGAATTTATGGGGTGCTCTCGCTCACTCTCCGGCGCTCTCATGGTCAATCCCTGGTAGGCCACGATAACAATAACAATAAACATAACAATTTTTTCTCTGCGATATGATCAATTTCCGTGTCGCGATAATGAGAATTCCGAACAAATTTCGATGTTTTCAATACACCGTTAACATTTCTTCAAGTGATGGCATTTAGAGCCATACATGTACTAGCGTGGTGTGTGTGTGTGTGTGTGTGTGTGTGTGTGTATGTGTGTAGATGTTAATTCGTGGTTTTCCAGGTCACTTCAGGATGTTGCCGATAAGCTTCACACAGGTTGGGAGTAAATAGAAACTTCGTTTTGTAGTAAATTAATAGTAGTAGTAGTTGGAGTGTGGTAATGTAGTTCGTCACGTATACGCAACAACTTACTGGTCGTTAATTCTCTCCCCCTTTGGTTGCAGCCAATAGAATAAGCGATATTGTGTCGGTGAATGCGTCTGTCTATTATTGCTCAGTTATTCGAATATAGATATAGATTGTTGATGAATCTCACCGAGCAAACATCCTAATCACGCAGCGCTCGGGATGAAACTCAGTGCTCGTAAAGCACAACATGCGAAGCGCGGCCGCTACGTGTTGGGACATACAACCCAGGTTGAAGGGAGAGAGAGAGAGAGAGAGAGAGAGAGAGATGTGGAAATGGGGGGGGGGATAGGAACAGGAGGGAGCAATAAATATTAGTATTTTTCTCAACAAATAGATGTATTAAGAATTGGTGGTGTTCTCTGCTTGCATTTCCTCCGACTACTACTATTGCTACTACTGCGACTTCATAGCTACTACGTATTGTATATTTTTCCGACCTTCATCTATCTATCTATAACAACAACCACAATAACACAGCGATGGGCACGTAAATTCCTCGAGGATCTTGATTGTGCTAAGTCGCTGCAGAGAGACCTTAGCTTCGTTCATGTTGAGCGCGGAGCAGGGGTAGTAGTAAAGTTAGAAGAACAACAAAAATACAAGTAGTAGCAATGATCAGCGTGCACAGATAATAATAACGCTTTCTTATGATTGACGACGATGATAATGATAATGATATCTTGCGCCTTCCATTCCTATTTCTCACTCTTATCATCTTTTCTCCTCGTCGTCCATCTCTTCCCTCCATCCCCCTGCCTTTTCGTCCCCATGCTGTTGTTGTTGTTGCTGCTGCTGCTGTTACCGTTGCTGCTCCCTTCTCTCTCTCTCTCTCTCTCTCTCTCTCTCTCTCTCCTGCTACAACTGCGCCCTCCCCCTCCCCCTCCTCCTTCTCCTCCTCCTCTCCTAAACTACGCTAGATCAACGATCTGGTGGGCTTCCGCAAGAACTTTACGCGGCTGACCCTCCCATCATCATCATCTTCGTCGTCGTCGTCATCACCGTCATCTCCACAATCCAGCAAGTCCTCCTCTTCGTTACTCCCCCCCTCACAGCAAAGTACTGCTGGGGCTACGTCCTCCTCCTCCTCCTCTTCTGCAGATATGTTCGAAAAGCAATTGAGGGGGGGTGCAACTCACCGCGTCTTTTTCCTTGACTACGATGGGACGCTGGTGGCTGAAGAAAACTTGGAAAATGTCCGTATTATAGTTGCCATTCGTTGCTTGCTATCTATGACCTACAATTCCAAAAAAAAAAAAAAACGCTTTTATACTAACTGCTTTATTAATATCTTAATAAAAGGTCGATGACGAGGAAGCTGCGGAAGACTACACACGAAATATGCGACCGAGCTCGGCGCTGCTCAGTACACTGTCGGCCCTCACGAAGGTGCTGCCGCTACTGCTGCTACTGCTTCTGCTAAGATTGTGGTGGTCATTTGATATAGTAGTAACAGGGCTGCTGCCTGTAGTCCACGCACAGTTCCTAGTTGTCCTCATCATCATCATAATCATCATCGTTTCTATGTTAATCTTCTTGTTATATTGTTCCTGTTCTTGTTTTTCTTTTTATCTCATCCTAGGACAAGAGAAATATAGTGTTTGTAGTAAGCGGGAGGGAGAAATGTCAGCTCGACTCCTGGTTCGCAGAAGTCAAAAATCTCGGGTATGTTAGTGAGAAATAATGGCCCGATGTGTAGTAATAGTAGGTTCGTCGCACTACTGTGACATAATCCTTTCTCAACTCCAGAATCGCTGCCGAGAAGGGTTGCTTCATTCGCTGGCCACAAAGCATGGAAGAGAAGCTATTGAGTACCTCTGAGGCGTCATCAACGACAACTAGAGGGCGAAATGCTGAGTTGAAGGTAGTGATGAATCATGATGACGAGGACGACGATGATGATGATTTAAACCAGCAAATTTCCTGCGAGTGGTCTTTCTTTCCCCTGACGTGTAACAACCAACCACCTTTTCTGACTGCAACCACAGACCACCTGGGAAAATGCAATGGAGACGAGTAGTGAGTGGAAGACAGATGTACTGAGGCTTTTGCAGGTATAAATTATGATTACTACTACTACACTACTACCACTACTATTGCGAATTAACAATAATCATAATAATAGTAATCATAGTCATAATCATAATCTCCTTAAGTAAAAAATTGGGAATAGTATGTACCGCTGCTTTATTGGATGACGAAAGGAATTCATAATGTGCGTGTATGTGTGTGTGTGTGTGTGAGAGAGAGAGAAAGAGAGAAAGAGAGAGGGAGAGTTTTATGTAGCTGATAGTAGGTTGGCTACTACTCACACCACTGATGTATATCCACGGGTCGGTTGCTGCTATCTTTTTTATGAAACAGGCTTATACAGAGCGAACGGATGGCTCTTACATCGAAACAAAAGAGGTAGGTGCTCTTTTCGCTGCAGCAGCAACTCCTTAGCCTGATGATCGTTATCGTTGTCGTTACAACAAATATAATAAACCGTATGCATACCCATCGTCACTCATCATCCTCCTTTCCCATCGTCCATATTATCCACCAATAATAAGATGTCTCTGAGCTGGCACTATGATGCTGCTGACCCGGTCTTTGGCCACAACCAAGCTATCGAGTTGCATCGCTATATCGAGAAGGTACGCAAGCAACAACAACAACAACAACAACTTCTACTACTACTAAATGGACAAATAAATGAATAAGTGGATAGCGAGGACAGGCAAGTAGTTACGTTGTATCATCTCTGTGTGATTACTATTACTCCTTCCGAGGGACGACAGTGATGGTGGAAAGATAAATAGCTATGATGACAATCATATGGTGGCTAATGTGACGACGATGCAAGACAACGACAACTGTGATACTGATGCTGATCTATCTTCCTCCTCTTCCTCCTCCTCCTCCTCCCCCCTCCCTGTGACCGATCCATCATCAGATTGTGTCTTCCTCCGTGGTAGACATCACACAGTACAGCTATCATCGAATATTGGAGGTCAAGCCGAAAGGTGTTGATAAGGGCTCAACCATCCTCAATATCCTTAGCCGCCTTGCCCGTGCGAAGGTGGGTGAATAGTGGTGATTATGTGGTGTTGTTCGTATGTGCGCGCATGTTTCGTAGAGGCTGCTTGTTGTATTTATCATCTTCCGAAGGGGGGGAAAGAGGAGAAGCCCTTCCTCTCTTTTTGTGCTAAATCATGTGCTTGCTGACAACATCGTGAAATGCCACTATTGCTACTAAATTGTTACCATCACCACTAAATAACGTTGCTATCATCACTATTTGTCCAGATCGTGGATGTATCGAAGTCATTGGTGCTTGCAGCAGGAGACGAGGCCTCAGACGAAAGAATGTTCCATGCGCTCAGACTGGCCTCTGGAGAAGAAGATGAGAACAAGTCGTCGCTCTATCGTCGTGCCGCCTTTTCCCAGACTGTGCCTGATAATGTGAGGCTTGACCCACGTTCCACTATCACCTGTTGCGTGGGACGGCGCCCATCACCTGCTAAGTTCTATGTGTACGAGCCAGCGGAACTGGTAAGGCTTCTCACAAAGGTGGCCAATGACTATTAGCGCTGATGTTGGAGCTGCAGGGGGGGGGGGGAGAAGTAGTAGATCAAGCTAGTCTTGTTCTAGCTTACAGGAAGATCATCAATATAGCAAAAGCGATTGAGGAAGTAATGCATTGTTATCCCCTCTTTGTTTCGCCATCAAATAATATAATATGCATCAGTCTCTGGCACTAGTAGTAGCGGTAGCTAGCAGTCCTCCTGTAGTAGTAGTAGTAGTAGTAGTAGTAGTAGTAGCAACGAACAGCAGTGAGAATTACTCGATTATTCTATGCTAATTCTGTACGTACTCGTTTTATACCGTGGCAAATGCAAAAATGCAATGACGTACCAAAGATGTCTAGATATGTTACTCACGTAAAAGCTTGATGCCTGAACTACTACTAGACTACCTAGAGATGTACATCCAGGCATGATGAGCTTGTCAGTTGTGCTCGACACTGTAGCTCATGCGTGCTAGCTACAAGCTAGGCTTGCGCGCGTGAATGACCAAACATGGCTTTGCGCACTGGCTAGCTTTTGATTCGCAACACCTCTGCACATCTAAACTTGCGTGTGTGATGTCCGAGCAACACAATAAATTGTTGCAACCGCCAATGGCGGCATTGCTAGCATGCTAGCATGGTGTGCGAAGCATCATACCCTCTGCATCGCGATTTCCCTGTCACATTCTAAACATTTTTTTTTAGGTTTTCGGAACGAAACAATGTGATGTATTTTATCACATGTTGCTATGACTGAAAAATCATTCAAAGAATTACACAATTGCGAGCTGGGGGTTTCCTCCCAGCACGAACTGCTGAGTCAAAGACAGTCATCAAGCCATCTTGAGTGAGAGCGGAACATTCCAAGTATTTTTTTGCATTAGTCTCCTTTGCCAACTGCTCGCCCTTTTCATTATTAACCATCTCGATGTTCTGAGACTCAAGGGCTTTGATCTGGGCCTTGTCATTCCGAGCGTCAGACTTTGTTCCAACTAGGATGAATGGAGTATGAGGGCAGTGCTGCTGGATCTCAGGGATCCACTTGGTCTTGACGTTCTCAAAAGAAGCCGGAGAAGTAATAGAAAAGGTGATCAAGAAGACATCCGTATGAGGATATGAGATCACGCGTAGGTGCTTGAAGTCTTCATGGCTGGTTGTGTCCCAAAGACAGAGGTTGGTAGTTTTTCCGTCGACAAGAAGGTTGGCGGTTGAACCTTCGTACACGCTTGGGATTTCTGTTGTAAGGCCAGGGAAAGCTTTGGTTTTTAAGGTGATCAGCATGGAGCTCTTACCAACACCGTCATCACCGACTACGACACACTTCAAGCTGCGCATAGATCCATTCAGAGTGACGCCGGTACGCTGTGATAGATCTCTTCATGCAAGTCGCTCATTTCGCTGCCAAGTTCCATGAGGGTCTCAGCACGCGACAATGATTCAATATCAACACGAGGCCATATTCCATGCGGATCTCAGCACGCGACAATGATTCAACACATTCGATGCAACACACGGTTTGCAAGTACGTGGCCCTGTCACACACTCGCACGTTGCAAACATCATGAAATGTTTTGGGGATGTAGTCATCATCAAATTCAATTCAATTCAATTCACTTTGGAGATGTAGTTCTTCATCATTGTTCATTGTTCATTGTTCACGGATCTCATGTATGTCCTCGAAACATTTTTGTTGAGGTTCTGCTGCGTGCACACGCCTGTCTAGCTGTCTCCCATGTGGTTCTGGCGCGTGATGATTTGATCAATGCTTTGTTCACGTTCACGTTCGTGTTCATGTTCGTGCAACAATGATTCAATGTCAACACGAGACCATCACTGGGTCAACCGCTCCTGCTGAATCGCTTCATTCATTCATTCATTGTCATTGCCAATCTAGCAATGCGAATCTCACAACTTTTTCTGGAGGTCTTGCTAGCTTGTGATTGATGAGCCAGTCGATCCAGCAGTGACCCACCCAGCTAGCCAGCTAGCTGGCTAGCTAGCCATGCTTGATCTTTCAGCTGCACCTGGCACTGCTAGACTGCTAGACTGCTTCACTCATTCACTTGTTCGCTTCCAGGCTTGTTCGTTCACTCACATTGACAGCACAAGCATTGCACATGCTAGCATGCTGGCATGCATGCGCATCACCTTGTCGCATGTGCACTTGTGCGTTTCCGCAACCAACACGCTGCCGATCAATTGATTTTCAATTCTGACGTGCGTGTTGCTTGCATGCATGTGCATTGTTTCATTTGTGTGCTAAGATGTGAGCACGCGTGGCGCACTTGCCGATGTGGCTTGCCAGCTTGCATGCATGTGGTGCGTGGGTTTGCACAGCTAGACAGCTGCGATACACCGCACACAAGCTAGCAAGCGCATGCTAGCATGTTAGATGTGCATGCGCAACAATGTACATTCATGCGTCATTGCGTTTGCGGTTCATCATCAATGTTCAAGCATTCTGATGTATCGTATTTTGTTCTATGCGCATGATCTCATTGCATCGATCATTATATTCGCTCCAAAGGCGTCATTCCCAGAAGCTTGAATGTCTGCTTCATCACCGTTGCAGTCGCATCGACCTAAGAAGTATTCGATCCCCACAACATGATAACAGTCCTTTGGCGACACATGGTTGTAATTACAATTCTAGGAATATACCAGCAAGAGCCGTGAATCTTGATTCTCATCGTCAATCACTTTACAGTTTCCATAGAATTGGTTGAAGACCTACGAGAGAGGAGTGTAATGAACTCAATACGAGTCGCGTTTCAACAGAAAATTGCAGCATCCACCTCAGTGAGATCGTAGATATATTCCGTTAGCCTGTTCGGCATCAGTGTGCTGAGGGTCTCTATATTGAAACACACGAATAGTAAGAGAATGTGCTTTGAGACTCTCCCCCACCTCCCCCCCCTCTCTCGTCCCCCCCCTCTGTTTGTGTGTGTGTCAATTATTTCAAGGCCTATCCCTCTTCTCCCTTTCGACCAGATACTGCATCTGGAAATTGAGCAAGCTTGATTCCAAGGGCAATCTAGCATGAGAAGAAGAAGTTTATCAACAATGCTAACGTTGCATAAATTCGACACAATAGTAGGTCGAGCGATGATGAAGACGAGCAACCACCAGACCTCTTGAGGCTCCTTAATTTGGATACGTGCGCTCTTCTGAAGATCGCCTATGTCCACACCTGTTTGTAGTAGTAGCAGTAGTAGTTGTTGTAGTAGTAGTAGTAGTAGTAGTAGTGTACCATGTTGATTACCGTTGTTGTACAGAAAGTGAATTCAGCAAACATCCTCGGGTCGCGAATTACACACAGTCATACACACACGCACATACAAATAATAATGAGAGGGAGAGGGAGAGAGAGAGAGAGAGAGAGAGAGAGAGAGAGAGAGGGAAACATATTCTTACCGCTTTTGCGCAAAATGCCAGAGATACGAGCATATGCATAAAGAAGGTAAACTGCAGTATCTCCCTGATATCAATGGTTCAATAAACACACAAATCAGACGAAGGAGAAAGCTCACGAGGAGGAGAAAGAGGGGAAAGAGTAAGGGAACAAAAAGGAAATCATGAGGCTTGTTTCATTTTCTTTGTGTATTGTATAGACAACACCTGTAGCGATAGCATTTGATCGTACGAAAACTTGTAATTGCTGACATGTTAATACAGAGATATACATTATTCGATGAGAAGTACCAACACATTTATCAAGAGAGGGGATTGGATTGTGCCACGCACACGCCAAACACGTTTCAACTAATAACCTCTGGCGGTTATTCTTCAGATCGGAGTACTTCACAGCTCCATATCCCATTGCCGATGACTGGAGGGGGGGGGTTTCCAGCAAAAATAAATTTATAAAATGGAAAAACAGAGCCAACAACGAAGATAGTATAGGCTATATCAAGCCTTAGCTGCGGGCTTGGTTTAAGAAGAAAGGCCTCTTCTCATTCTACTGTAAGAAGAGAACGAAGAGAGAGAAATTCATCACCGCATAGTCAAGTTCCTCCGCGTCAATGTCCGGACGGCGCTCTTGGATAGTCTTCGCGCAGCGAGCCTAGGGTAGTAAAGAAGGCAAGGAGAGGCGACCAAAATTTGTCAGAAGACTGCTGCACTGCCAACTGACACTTGTTCTTTTTGAATGCAACCGACACATACGACAAGTCAGTAATTCAGATTGATGCCTCTAAGCTGCTGCTGCTGCTGCTGCTTCGTTCCAGTGTGAGAATGGAGATCACGATGCCCCCATACAATACGAGCAGCAGCAGCACGCAGAGGAGGAGGAGGAGGAGGAGGAGGATCCAATGAGTAAGAAGAAATGCTGCAAGATGTGCAGCAATACTACTACTACTACTACTACATGCTGCACGTTGCTACTACTGCTACTACTTTTGCCTCATCCAACAATTCAACCAGGCGAACAAGATCCCCAGATCGTGTGCGAAATCTATGGTGATGGAAGGATTGCATGCGTTAGGCGTTGTAACAGCAGCAGCAGCAGCAGCAGTAGTAGTAGTAGTAGTAATCATAGGAGTGGTAATAGTGGCTCGGTAAAGCCACGTGGGAAATCATCATTATCATCATCATCATCATCATCGTTATCATCATTATTAGCTGCAGCAGAAGGAAAAGTGTAGGTTGGCCGGGAAACTTTACCGTTTGCCGTCCTCCCCAAGCACTAGCCCGAAACCCACGTGATCGAGACGCATCTGGCAGCAGAGTACATTCATGTCAGATATCAACACTGCGGAAATGACCAAATGAGAGCAACTAGTCTGGTGCCAGTCGAATCATCGTTAATTTGAATAATAATGCAATGTTTTCTCCTCCTCCTCCTCCTCCTCCTCCTCCTCCTCCTCAAACATCAGTATTCATCTTGGTCGTTATCCCGATCATCATCATCATTATCATCATCATCTTCTTCTTCTTCTTCTCCTTACGTCCTTGTTGTCCTGTAGCCACCCTGCCTTCTCAGCGCTTTTGAAGACAAGATCGAAGTGTGTCTTCTGCCCGACGTCCGTGACGTATATGATCCAGTCAGCCTAGTGGATAGTAGTGATGGTGGTGGTAAGGCGACGAGGAGGGGGAGGGCGTCGAGGGGCCAGGATTACTACATCTACTTATGATGCAACATAGTCGGCGAGAGAGCGACACATGGCTACTATTGCTCTCTCTCTCTCTTCCTTCTCTCACCACACACACGTCATCGAGTCAAGTCTCTATTGCTACCTTCTCCTCGTTGATTCGCTGATAGATAGCCGCCATGTCTGTCGATGCGTATCCATACCTTTTATATATATTTTAGTGTTATTAGACGTACGTTGTGAGAGGATATATGGCGTTGGCAAGGCCAATATTATCATTATCATTATTATCCCATTTGTTGGTATTTTTAGGTCTCTGCTCATCCTCTCCCTTCCTTCCTTCCTTCCTTCCTACAATTCTCTTCCGAGTTCTCTTACCCGCCATCGCTTTTGCGGATCATGAGCGGGATCTCCACATTGTCTACGAACACGCACAACGCCCCGTCGCTCACCTGAACCAACAGGCAAATGAAGGTTTGGTGGTGGTTGATGCTTTTGCCACGCAGCATAGTATTAAATGTATGTATTGTTGGTGATGTTCTTCATTTGGTCCTACTTCTACTCCCACTATTACTACTACTACTACTATTACTACTTTTACTACTACTACCTTTGCAATGCCGTCCGCTTCGAGCATTTCCGTTACTTTTGGGAGCAAAGGGTTGTAGTAGGACTCTCCGCGCTCTTCTAGCGACACATTCAGTCGCTTGTAGATCTCCTTCACACACAAACACACACACACACACACACACACAGTCGCAACAATACAGTAGGCGGAAAGAAATGGTGGAATGTGTATAGAGCTGCTTCCTCTCTATCCTAGTTTGTGCTCATTCTTCTAAAACATTCAGACTCTCTCTCTCTCTCTCTCTCTCTCTCACACACACACACAAACACACGCACGCACACACTGTATCATCACCTGAAACTCCCTTCGACTGGCATCGCAAATCTTTTTCCAGAGCTCTATCGATTCCTTTGCGTCCCGTTTATGAGCGGAGGTAGTTATGAGAATTAGGGGAGAAATGCCAATAGCAGTTGTGCATAGTGTGTGCTTTTTGTCATGTTCGCTACAATAAATTTAGAGCGGAAACTCTCTCCTCTCTTTCTCTCTCTCTCTCTCTCTCACTCTCTTTCTCTATGTATTTCTGTGTCTCTCGCGCATATTCTTCTTCAATGTCATTCATACAGGATCTTCTTCCTGTAGCGTCTTCACGGCCTCTCTTGATCGCTTTTTGAATTCTTCATCTTCGTCAAATCTGTACATGAGAGGAGAAAAAGAGGAGGCAAACAGAATGAAAACAAAGCCACAGCATCAGCAGCAGTAGCAGCACAGAAAAGGGTGATTTACAGGGGCAAAGACACTTTGGATGCACAACATCGACAGGATTTATTGGTTCATTACGAATATGTCAAGTTGTTAGTAAGACTATCAGTATTGTATCATTGTCATCGTCATCATCTTCAAATCTTTGCTATAATCTTGCCTTTTCTTCGCTGATCTGTAAAGTTCTTGAAGGTCGCTGATGCCCTGATGAGACAACATTTCAAATCGAGTATTGTCGTCATCATAAACATCATCATCATCATCATCATTGCAATCAGTAGCAGCAGCAGCAGCAGCAGCAGCAACTTGACCACCACACCTGTTCCTCTGCCTTAGATTCCGTCGAACGCATGTGCTCGATAAGCATACCTTGAGGAGGGTGGTCATGAGGATGATGCTAGTAGTGAATATATTTAAATAACAAGTACTTATATGTGTATACTGGGGGGGGGGGGGGGGGGGGTTTAAAAAAAAAAAAAAAAAAAAAAAGAGAGAGAGAGAGAGAACAAAAATTTTCCATGATGTTTGGTTGCGTATATATGTTGTATAATATGTTGTTGTCGTCGTCGTCGTCGTCGTTCGTGAAAGTACCGAATTGCGTTCCCCAGTCCCCCACGTGGTTGAGGCGCTTCACGTCTGCACCACAAAACTCTAGAGTGTTGGATATCGTGTCGCCTGAATGATGAATGATCGACAAGAAAAGTAGAGGAAGAGGAAGAGGGAGAGTAGTATTTAGCTCATGGTCATGATATATGATAGAGGTGAAGGATTCAGCTGATGATTGTGGAAAATTATGCTGCTGTTTATGGGCCGATGTTTATTCAAGCGGCTTTAGCGTGACTACGGTTGTGTAGCTGAGTGTATCTTTCTACCTGTGTGTGTGTGTGTGTGTGTGTGTGTGTGTTTGTGTGTGTGTGTGTGGATGATTACCAATGATTGTCGATCGTAGATGCCCGACGTGCATTTCCTTCGCGACCTTTACCACATTGTCCAAATATGAGTAAGTTATCATTGGAAGCTGTATCATTCCTCTTCTTCTCTCTATTCCATTTGCATCGTTGCCTTCTTTGAGACCATCTTCTTTCTCTCTTATCTTTTTTTTTCCCCCTTCCACTACATTAGGCGAGGAGAAATCCACTACGACGCGCTGGTTAATCTTGGGTGCCCAGCTTTTGATTCCTTTAAGTTTAAGGAGGGAGAGGAAGAGGAGGAGGAGGAGAAGAAGAAGAAGACCAGTCGGCAATTAATCGGAAGAAAAGAGAGCCAAAAGTAGCATATCATGGATTCTTCCTCCTCTTCCTTCTCCTCCTTCTTCTACTACTTTCTAGGCTACCGTTGTTGAGGAGCAGATTGAGCTGATCTTGTGTCCAATGGGGATCGATCTTCACGTTAACAAAACCAGGACCTTGGAGATGGAAAAGCAGTCAATTCTTATCATCCACATACACACACACACATGAACACACGCACATTGACCAAAGCATCATGAAGGACGATAATGAGAACTTTTAGCGAGGGTAGACAACAGAAGAAGAGGCCTACTACCTGCAATAGATAACTCCTTGATGAGCGTTGTTCCTGCCGGGATTGCATCGATTATGGCTTGTGCGACCACACGAGGGTTTTTAGGCACATCATCCCCTCCCTCTTTCTTCAGCAGCCCGAAGACTTGCATGGCATTGTTTAGCTGCAGATTAACAAAAGAGGCAGCAGCAGCGAGATCAGTACACGAAGGGCGGGGTCAACCATATATTTCGAACCAACAAATAAAAGGATTGTAGTAGTAGCTGTAGCAGTAGCAGTAGTAGTGGCCCATTTTCCTTCTTCGCATCTATATGTTGATATGCCACACGCATGTGCGTACAAGTGCCTGCACGGTTACTTATGTTCTGCTGCTTGCTGTAACAACTACAACGACTATTGATCATCCTCTATTCTTTATCTCCTTACAACATCGATTCATCATTCTCTATACCTGATAGTCACCGAATTTCGGATCGGTACAACGAGCAACTTCCGCTCCAATGTCTCTCCCAGGGTAGGCGGACTTGATTGCACTGCACGTTGTGTAGCAAGCATCGTGGATATAAAAGCAGTGGTTGAGATTCTGGCGTGTTTTTGAGCGTCATCTCTCTCTCTCCCTCTCTCTCTCTCTCTCTCTCTCTCTCTCTCTTTGTTTACGTGTAATTGTGTGCACGCGTAGCTTTTTATTATCCAAAGCGCCTACTATATTATAGTCCTATTGCTCTAACGTTTGGAAGATATCCTTGAGAATGACGAGCAGGGTGCCTGATTCCCCTAGTGTTACCGCTTCAGTTACCGACGGAGCGGATGATGGCTCGCCTACACGACCGACAGTATATTATCAACAAATTACGGACGGCGTCACTCCTTGGCTCCTTTCCCTCCCCATGCAAGAAATACGATAAGCAACCACTTATATTTAGGGCGAGTTCTCACTGGTTTCTGTCGCGTGCGAAGCCATTCTGTGCTGACCTAATTTGGGAGCAGAATCGAATTACTTGCCTAGCTGTGTTGTGTTATTTATGTTATTTATCGCATGGACATATCTCGGAGACTTTCTCTAGAAAAATAAGATCTAACTTAGGTACAATTACCCCCCCTTAGCAGATGAGCCACTACGTTGAAGTTAAGACTCGGGTTGAACGAACGAAGTGCGTGACTCGATCCTGTGACACTGCAAACGAGCACACACAGGAAGGGAGCGTCAAACAAGGAATCGGTCTTTTCTCTCGCTACCCACAATCCAAGCGCTTCTTACAAAAGATCTAATGCGACACTAACTGTATGGTTTTTCCACAATAGATTATGGATCCTTGCACGTACAGTTGACTGACCCAATCGCCGCTGCAGAGGCTGGCTTCTTCCCGAACAGCAGAGATGTTGTGGCAGAGCTATGAGACAGCGGTGTGAAACCACTCCTGCGCCCACAAACGTATTATCACTCCCGAAAACACACACACACACACACACACACATAATGCATGCATATGCACTATAGATTGTTATGATCTTTCATATACCCCCCCCACACTGTAACACACACTTCGGTACACCAGGCGACGACGTAGACGGCGACAGCAGCAAACCTTGCATGGGGCGACGTCGTCGATCTTAGCCTCGAATAAGGAGATAGTGCTCGACGAGAAGCGGCTAGAGATAAACCTATTACGACTATCGTGACATAGTGCTTCAAACGTGTGGATCTATTGTGTAAATTGGCTCACTGCCCCCCCCCCTTTCTGGGATATACCCTACTAGACAAATTTCCCACACGGACGCATTATATCTGACACCTTTCGTTTCAAATCTTAGAAAGCTCATCCCAGCGAAGAGCACACCCGAGAGGAGGAAAAGGAGGAAAACCGGACGCAGTGGGAGGTTTCTGTGGCGGGGAAGGGGGGCGGGGAGGCTCCAACCCATGCTTTCCACACTGTTTTGAAAGTAAATTTAATGAAAAATATTCGATATATTTTGGTCTAAATGTACTTTTTCGCTCCTCAGGATTGGAAGGCACCGAACGGCAGCTTTTCGGTAACAGCTCAATGACACTCCAAATATGGAAATGTGTATAATGTAGAATAGTCTATCAATATTTTAACAGATCTCAGACATGCGACTTTCGTAATTTCATGTCTTCGGTGAATAATTCATGTAGAAATCTGGTCAAACCCATCGTGATGTGTCAAAAAGAAGGATATTTTTCACCTTCGACAAGGACTTATGGAGGCATATGGAAGCAAATTCGCGTGGCTCGTGGAATCAACACTGGCCACTCCCCCCCTCTGCTATTTCCTTGCTTCCACATGTTGGATAGCAGCCACGTCCCCTACAGCCCCCTCCTCTCTCGACGTAGTAAAACAAGAAGCATCAAAGCGTCACTTCTTGGAGGAGTTGTGTGGTTGGTACTAGCAGGGACAATTGTGTTCTTAGCGAGTCGTATCCTTTTCCCAGAGACGACGACGACGACGACGACGACGATGCACACCCTTCTCCGCACTGGGGCCCTAGCCACACGAGAAGGGCTTACAAAATCAAGCCGCTTAGCCAAGATCGGTGGTATTAGGCGTTATGGCGGCAACTCCGCATGGCTATGGAGGTAGATGGATAGTAAACACACACTCTTCGTTGAAGATTGCTCGTCAGAGTGATCTTTCTTCTTGCCTCTCATTAACTGTATGGATTTAGATTGATCTGGTATATTGTTTGTTCTAGAGTTCCACGGGGTGGTCTATCGTCTATGTCAAACACGATGACAGCAGGCCTACAGACACGTGCTATGGATGTAAAAGGTATGTTGGAGCGCGAGAGGCAGAGAGAGAAGGAGCACTTCATCGGCGTTTGTCCTCCTTAATTCCGATCATTACCCACATAGAAGAGGAAAAAGCTGAAGTCTCAAACTTCATCAAAGCGATCATCGAGGATGATTTGAAGACGGTAAGATTCGCAGCGTGTGTCTGATGGACCATGACAACACATCATCGAGATGGTGAGAATGATGATGTTTCTGCAGGGCGTAACGAATGGCAGGGTCGCGACACGATTCCCCCCAGAACCAAACGGATATTTGCACATTGGTCATAAAATATCTGTCTTTCCTTTCCCTTACTTCCTTTGGGAAGCGATATACTCATCATCATCATCATCATTATCCCTGACTGTGTGTTTTCTCATTCATACTCGACAGGCCATGCTAAGTCCATTTGCCTCAACTTTGGTCTCGCAGAAGAATATAAGGTACCTACTCACTTTTTCACTTCTTGCTGATAGTAAAATCCTTCGTGTGGATGCAGCTCTACGTTTTCCTTCGTTGCAATGTTATCAATGATCGTTCTTTCTCTCTGCTCCCTCTCTCTCGATCTTCTTCCTCCTCTAGGGAAGCTGCAATTTACGATTTGACGATACAAATCCTTCAACGGAGGACACAGAGTGAGACTTAAATCAAATATTAACAACGGCATCATCCGTCGTCACAGCCAAAACCTTCTCTCTGCCTCTTTCTCCCTACACACACTCTCTCTCTCTCTCTCTCTATCTCTTTCTCCCTCTTTCTTGTATTTGGTTTCAATGATGATGTGAACGTAATGCAAGGATGAAGACAACACTGAGTTGTTATGTGGTGATGATGTGGTACAGATATGTTCAATCTATCATTAACGACGTGAAATGGCTCGGGTGAGTGTACAACTGTGTATCCATCCAATTGCTTGAAAATTATGATTCGAAATGTTAGAATATTTACCTTAACATGATCTCAAGCCATGATGCAGGACCACAAAATTCTCCTCCTTTTTCAATAAATGCTGTTGATTTATGAAAAATCTTCCGTTGATATCACTGTTTGTGTGTGTGTGTGTGTGTGTGTGTGTGTTTGTCCAGATTCACCCCGAATTCGATCCTTTACACGTCTGACTACTTCGAGAAGTAATACTGAATCGAGGCAGCTTGATTTTGAAAAGAGATGGGGGGGGGGTGGAGGGGGAATGGGGGATGTTGTGTTTTGTATTTCCACGATTCTTATTCTATCTCCTCTCCTCCTTACGAATGTTCCAACTCTATTAGGCTCTATCAACACGCTGTTACATTGATCAAACAAGGCGACGCTTACGTAGATACCTCGACCGAAGCTGAGGTGCTTACCACCACACCAATCCCCTGCAACGAAGAAAAGAGTCAATTGTGTTCTTCTTCTTCTAATGCATGGTTTGTTCGTTCATTGCTATTCCTTCCTACCTGGTTGTTTTCGTGATCCTTGTGGTGATGATGGCCATTTCGGGCAGATCCGAGAGATGCGCGGGACAATCAAGTCGCCAGGTGTTGTGAGTACGAAGTTTGGAAACGAAGAACAAAACCAGGGGGGCAGGTTGGGTGGGGGGGGCTTATGTAATTTATGAGAAAAGTAAGCTTGTTTGTACTCCTCGTATCGTGTTTGTTAGCACAACTAGCGCAGGTAACATTTTCCTTGTTCCGCAGGCACTCCCTCACCCTTCCGCGAACGTTCCGTGGACGAGAACCTCGAGCTTTTCGAAAAGATGAAGAACGGCGACTTTGCAGAGGGTGGCGCTGGTAACCCGTCGTCATGCCTTCCAAAATGTGCTATGATGATGGTGATGATGATGATGATGATGATGGACGACCGCATGAATAATCACAGACAATAATACAAAAGCACCTAATTGGATATCTAAGCCATCAACATCTTACAAAAATGCAATCGTTCCCACTCATGATGGTGATAATAATCAGTGCTGAGAGCCAAGATCGACATGGCGAGTCCCAACATGCTGCTTCGCGACCCACTCATCTACCGTGAGTAGTACTTCCAGTTAGTAGTCGAAAACAACTACAGAACCGCAGCGGGAAAGGGGGGAGAGAATTGGGGTGGGGGATAAGGAAGGAGGGGAAGAGAAGTAACTAATGTACACTCACTGCAGTTCAATTGTCTGCTGCTGCTGCTGCTGGTTTGCAGGCATTAAGAAATCTCCGGGACACCATAGAACAGGGAGCAATTGGTGCATTTACCCAATGTACGACTTCGCTCACCCCCTCTCCGATGCGATCGAGGTAGTAGTAGTAGTAGTAGTAGTAGTAGTGAGTAGTACTATGGGAACGATAATGTATTTCTTCTCCACATCACTGATGCCATCATCCTCATCATTATCATCATCATCATCTTCATCATCATCATCCTCCTCATCATCATCTTCATTCCTTAATTAGGACATTACTCATTCGATATGCACGCTCGAGTTTGACGTACACAGGCCGCTTTACGACTGGTGGGTGGAGAGCCACGGAAGATGATTTTCATGAGCAACAACAACAACAACAATAGCGAAGACAGCCACAAGCTGCTGCTGCTTTGCGGACAAACAAACACGGAATTATAAATAAATATATATATTATTTATATAAATATATACACCATCAGGCTGGTTGATAAGCTATATCCAAGCCCCCGCCCGCACCAGTATGAGATGGGAAGGTAATTACGTGTAAATTGTGATGAAGAATTGTGGGACTGGTGGTGGTGGTGGTGGGTGCTGTCAGAGACTATTATTGAGCTCACACCAGAGCTCCTTTGTTCCCTTTCCTCTCAGGCTCAACCTTGACCATACCCTGACTTCCAAGCGCAAGCTACTCCAACTTGTCAACGAGAATAAGGTAACTGAATAGTGAAGGGGGGGAGGGGAAGACAGACAGCAGCAAGAGAAGAGTGAGGAGGAAGAGGAGGAAGAAGAAGAACTCAAACTGCTTCATAAGAGAGATGTTAAAAAAAATGGCTCATTATTAGATTCACATAGCTTTAGTTGCGCGAAAACAGTTGATTGATCCCTTGTCCTCCTGTTCTTCTTCCTCCTCCCTTCTTCCCTTCTTTCGATTAATAATCGGGTACGGCGACGACCACTACTACTACTAATACTACTACTAATACTTTCATTATTATGAAGGTGAGCGGATGGGACGATCCTCGTATGCCTACAATTGCTGGCATTAGAAGGAGAGGCATCCCCCCCTCAGCCATACGACGATTCTGCAAGATGGTGGGTGTGGCCAGGGCCGAGAGCAGAGTGGAGGTATGTTTGCTTGATCGATTATTATAGCCTTATAATAGTAATGGTGATGATGACGATAGTGTTGCCTCAAATAAATATATATATATATATATATATATATATATATAAAGATCTTAACCCTCATTAGTCCTCTCTCTCTCTCTCTCTCTCTCTCTCTCTCTTTCTCTTTCTCTTCCTCTTTTCGTTGTGGCGATGTCGACGATAACGGTGCTACTGGTTTGTGTTGCTAGCTGGCGATGTTGGAATCTGCCATTCGTGATGAACTCAACGAAGCAGCGCCGAGAGTCATGGCGGTCAGATACTATTATAGCGAAGATGATGATGATAGTTGAAGTAGTAGAAGTTTTGGCTTTTGGGAAAATAGTAGCTGCGTTGATCATGATTGACACAAAAATTCTTCGCCCTCTTTGTGTCAAACAATAACAAAAACAACATCAACAGTAATGATCCTCCATTATTTATTTGTCACACGCATCATCCCTCCCCTCCAACATATGAAATTACTAATATTGTTATTGATAATAATAGGTATTTGATCCCCTTAAAATTACAATCACAAATTGGCCGGAGGACAAGGTAATGGTGGTAGCGGTGATGATGATGATAGTGGCAGTAGTAGTAGTAGCGGCTAGTGGCGATGTAAAACGATGATAATGATATATATATATATATATATATATATATATATGATGATGATGACGAAGAAGCAAGTATGGCTTGGTAAAATGTTGCTATGCTTCCTCCTCCTCCTCCTCCTCCTCCTCCTCCCGCTGCTGCTGCTGCCTGTGAAATGGTTATCGCCTCAAGGCTTCGTTTTCAGTGCTTTGAGATTAAGGATGCGCTCATTTTTATTACGCTTATCTGCGCTACGAATGTTGATGTTTCGCTCTCTACTCCTCACTCGGTTATGAACATCATCGATCTTGTTGCTAATCAGGTGGAGAACCTTCAAGCTCCCCTCTTCCCTGATACCCTAGAGACCTCGAAGACAGAGATCAACAGGTTAATTCGTTGTAGCTAGCCGCGCCAAGAGGAGTAATAGTAGTGGTAGTAATAGTAGTAGTAGTTGGCGCAAAGTAAGATCATTTCAATTGAGGTGTAGAGTCGAGAGGGAATGATGTGATGGCGGTGGTGCTCCTGCTAATGTCCTCTTACTTGCATACCACTTCTTCGTAGAACACGTACCATTCCGCTGACTCGTGAGATCTACATCGAGAAGGACGACTTCATGGTTGCTATTCTCACACACACCAACTACACTGCTGACTCCTCATCGTATTCATGCAGCACACCAGATACACCGAAGGCCTCATATTGCTTTCAAAGCCATACGCACACAATACTACTACAACTATGCAGATAAACTAATTCCACCTCCTCATCCCCCCCCCACGCGTGCGCGCATCCGTTACTGCTACTGCTGCTGCTGCTGCTGCTACTACTACTACTACTCTGGCAGGTGGACCCCCCCAAGAAGTTCTTCCGGTTAAAGCCAGGCGGAGAGGTGCGGCTTCGATACGGATACATCATCAAGTGCGAAGAAGTGATAACAGACCCCGAGACGAAGGAGGTAGTGGAGCTGAAATGCACGTACGATCCTGATACGAAATCCGGCAGCGCGACACAAACGCAAAGAAAAGTCAAGGGGACCATACACTGGGTGTCCAAATCGGAGTCTCTTCCTGCCAAGGTGTGATGATGATGATGATGATGATGCTGTGAAGCGTTGGAGAAGGATGGGAAGAATGAGCTGTAGTAGTGCAGCTGGGATGTTGTTGGAATAAGCGACGGGTGATAGCGATTATTCGCGCAATAACCTTTGAGGGAGATGATAAATTCATTTTAAATTTATGGTTTTTCCTCTCTCTTTCTCTCTCTCTCTCTCTCTCTCTCTCTCTCTGTGTGTGTGTGTGTGTGTGTGTTCCTGCCACATTGCTACAAACAGCTGAACCTGTACGAGTCGATCCTGAAAGTCCCTAACGCTGACGAAGCTTTGGTGAGCTATTCGAGCGTCTTCTTATCTTCGTTGTCCTCGATAATACTTCTTTTATCAACCAATCAATCAATCAGTCACATAGTCTCATTCCCATCAAACTGATCACCATCTTGCTAAGGCTGAGGCTCCCGATATGACACTCATGGATCTTATCAACCCCTCCTCACTCAAAGAGATGCATGTAAGGAGATCTTGGGGAGGGGATAGTGATAATGATGATGATGACGATGATGATGACGACGGTGATGACGAGAATGACGAAAAAGAGGGAACACTCACTTAACAACATACGTATTTGCTCTTATTTCGAGAAGCGGTGGCTGATGTGTTTGTTCTATGCAAATTATCATACGACAAATGTCTCCAGCCACATATCCCCCCCCCTTTTCACACACACACACACACACACTATAAATAGATAAATATCGCTAGAATTGACCACGTGTCACATGTACACACATACACATATTGCCGTGTATATATCTATTACTCTTAGGGCTTCGTTGAGCCGTATGTGGCAGCTAATGCTCATGATGAAAGCCTCGGCAAGGTATTGCTTTTATAGATAGTAGCAGTAGCAGAAGGGGGGTGAGGCAGATACCAATGCTCCATGTATCTGATTTAAGGACAATTCAATGAAGAACATGGGTGGTTAGCATCGAAATCAATATCAGTTTCTGTACAATAAAATATCCGCGAAACCCAATTATTGTTGGGAAAACTATGAAGTTACTGACTGACTGATGGCATCAGCTCTTCGAGGACAGTCGACCAAGGTTTCAGTTTGAACGGCAAGGTGAGGCTAACGATAACAGCTGTAGGGAGGGGGGGGGGGGGGGGCAGAAATGACCATCAGCAGCAGCAGTAGAGCCACCGATTGAGTGGGAATGTCGTTGTTGTTTATTGTTGTGATTGTAAAGACTGTTGTTGTTGTTGTTGTTGTTGTTGTTTGGTGTTTTATCCCCACTCAGGGTTCTTCTCTCCCGATATGATGGAGTCTGGAGCTGGGCAGCCATCATCATCATCATCATCATCATCATCATCATCATCGCAGCAGAAGGAACTAGTGTTCAATCGCATTGTCGGGCTCCGAGATACGTGGGCAAAGATCGAGAAGAAAGGTCGGCACATCGTAGTTTTTACTCATTCATTATGCACGTACGTCGAGATGATGTTCTTCAAGCCTCACTTGTCAATGCTACTACAGACGCAGGAAAAGGAGGGAGGGGTAATCGTCGAGGCGAGAGGGGAGGTGGCAAGAACAACCAAGCCGTCGATGTACCACCATTCAACCAGGTACTACTACCACTACTACTACTACTACTACTACCACTACAACTACAGCAAAGCGCAACAGTACAAGTTGTAGCGATGTTACTTCTTACAATATCCCAACAACACCCATAACAACAAAGCACCGATAATGCATTTCAGCGTGGCGCGTTGTGTCTCTTTCTTAGTAGAAGTGATGATGATGATGATGATGATGATGATGATGATCGGTTGCCTGGAGTGCATGTCTCGGATGGGAAATGACCATCACACTACCTTCGCAACAATGATAACAACAACCAATCCAAATCCTCATTACAGATTGAGCTGAGGGTAGGCAAGATTGTCGAGGTCTGGCCACACCCAGACGCCGATAAGCTATTCTGCGAGAAGATCGATGTTGGGGATGAGGAAGGGTCATTAATACTACCGCTACTACTACTACTACTACTACTACTACTACTAACAATAAGTAGAATAGGGATCAATGATATTTATTTACACGTCATCTCATCTCCCACGACGCGATGGACAACAATCCATCATGAATTTCACTGTTTCTTCTGTGTTGTGGGGGAGTTCCTTGGGACAGCTGAAGATGAGAAACAGCGACCCCCTTTGGAGGACGATGATGATCACACACCCTCTTTGAGAAATAAATCATTAACTGTGTCTGAGAGTGCGTTTATACATATCATCCAGTCCACGAACGATTGTCAGCGGACTTCGTGACTTCTACACCCAGGTAGTTTCCGGCTTGTTTATTTTCTTGCGGCAATAGCGTGCCTCTATTCTGTTTGTTTCCCATCACCACAACGTCTGTCTCGTTAGTGCTGATGTTCTTCTCAAACTCCATCATTGTCTCTTTTTTCCTCCTTGCATGTTTGTCGCAACAGGAGGAGCTGGTTGGGAAGAGAGTAGTGGTCGTTGCTAACCTCAAACCATCTAAGCTCAGAGGTAACTCTCGTCGGTAGCTTGGTCGTGTCTTTTGTAGCTGTTCTTTCTTGTTCTTTTCATCTATTGCCACGCCACTCTTCTCGCCACTGAGCGATGGGGGCGATGATTACGATGTTGATGACGACGACGACGACTACTACTACATCTACAGGAATAGAGTCAAAGGGAATGGTGCTGGCGGCTTCTAATGCAGATCATACAAAAGTCGAGGTAAAAATTGCACGGCATCAATCGAAGTGCTTTTCATTTCAAAGAAAAACTGCGAATGATTATGCATGGTTTCGTTTATTTTGGTTACTTGAGGCATTCTCTTGTACCATCTAGTCGTCATAGGAGCATGCGACACACGCAAATCCATGCTCGATGAATAGTAGCTGCTAACAAACATCACGACCTACCGTGACTGTATTTGAGGGATTATAGTCTTGTAGTTTTCCTATCACTCAACTCTCTTCCCTCTCCTCCTCCCCCCCCCTCCTCCTCCTTCTCTTCTCTTGCCCGTGAAGGTTCTGGAGCCACCATCCTCTGCGAAGGTAGTAATTGTTGTGACTCGTGTTGCTAGTAGGCAAGCCCCTACCTCAATA
This sequence comes from Bigelowiella natans CCMP2755, assembly GCA_000320545.1. Taxonomy (NCBI): domain Eukaryota; phylum Cercozoa; class Chlorarachniophyceae; genus Bigelowiella; species Bigelowiella natans. The sequence continues at coordinate 51,329 of ADNK01000778.1, read as the reverse complement.
GGGCGCAGCATGCAGGGATATAAATATGTATATATATATATATATATATATATATATATAGAGAGAGAGAGAGAAAATAAAGACAATAAAAGCAGTGGAGTGAGATTGTGGGGTATTGGGGTAGACGAACGTACATGTGAAGTCAGTACGAAAACACTAGGGTCATCATCTATATCTAACTCGTCGTTGGCCTTTTATTCTTGTTGCTTGGGGGAACAAATCTCAGCCTGGAGACCGCATCTCAGCTGAGGGAATCGATATCAAGGAGTCAGTATGCACGATAATTTTTACCAAGATGATGATTCCCACGCACATGGAATATATTGACCACGCAGCCCACAAACCACCTCCTTTCCATCTGTTTACTCTTCAAGTTATACTCAACAGCTTGCATAATCGCAGGTACCCACTTCCCTCCAAGCCGATCAATCCGAAAGCGAAGACTTCTGTATGGCCAAAGGTACGGCTACTACTTGAAGTAGAAGTAGAACAACCACGGTCTTACCTACTCTCTCGTTGTCATCGTGTTGTCGTTGCCATCAAAGGTCGTTGAAGATCTGACAGTGGGGGAGGATGGCATTGCCAGGTTCCGTTATGAAGAAGAGAGTTTGAAGATGTGCTAGTGATTATGCTAAACTTCATGGGCTCAATTATCTGACTTTTCCCGCTTTTTTAACTCCTAGGTTCGGCGAGAAAAAGCTGTTCGTTCCTGGAGATTCTGAATTCTGCACGGTAACGTCGCTCAAGAACACTAAATTAGGATAAAAAAAAAATGTGGAATTATGCGTAATCGAACTATCAATAAGCGGATCAAATCGGTGGAATTTCTTTTGTAAGAGAAAAGAATGACAATTTATATTCTTAGTAACTAATGTGTGTATTGGGCGTGCATATACGTTAATACAAAGCTATGTGTAACCCTCATAAAAAATATTATTACTTCGCATTGCTAGCGCTAAATTCCCATCAGCTCACAGCTCAATTTGCTAGTTCGAAAGTTTCTTCACACTAGCTGCGGTAGAATGCTACCGTGTACAGTGCCTAGCTGCTAATATGATATAAGCACACAGCCGCCGAAATGCAGATGGTATTTACAAATAGCATGAGCCTCTCTAGCTAATAGCTAGCTCTACTCATCTAAGCTCATACGATCATTATTGTATAATTGTTCGCGCTGGATTCAACAATACAACTCTGAGTGTATTCACATGCATCGCGATATCACATTTGATGAAATTGCGTAGTATTAAAGCATTATGCGAAGAGGCACCGACACTGTGGAGCTCCACATGCTACATGGAACGTTTAATTAGCATGCATGCACACTGATCGACTGCTAGATCTAGAGATGGTTATTTAAAAGCGAAGATCAACACAATGCATGAACAAAGTCGACACAATGGTGAAGGCAAATTAGCCATGGTCATTTGTACTAATATGCAAATTAAACTCAAATGACATCAATGATATTTTGTTAGTTAAAATCATGAATAATGAAGGACAATAATTACACAAAAAGTCATGTATCTTTCAATTAGAGGCTGCGATCTTCCTCGACGTGCTGATACCGTGGGTTAGGTTGCTACTATGCAGACATCACAATGTGCCGTGTCGCTTCTGCTCGTTGCGACTGTTACGATGGTTAGCGCCTGCAACTGCCCTTGAAATCTGATGGCATTGTTGATAAGTACAGTGCAGTACTCTCTCTCTCTCTCTTTCTTTCTCTTTCTGTCTCTCCTCCTCCTTATCTCTTAACCCACCGCCCGCTCGACCATCCATATGCTACTTACCCCCCGCACCCCTCATGCATTCATCCTCACTTCTTCACACATGCGAAGTAGCACCGAGTCATGATGATAGCAGAATTATCATCAAAAATACCTCAGGCAGAAGCGCTTTTATTACCAGAGCTTCATACGCCTATCGCCAAACAACAACGGAGGAAAGAATCACAGTCATCATTGGATAGACATGGAGATATCATGGTACCCCCTCTCTCTACCGATGTGTTACGTATTCCTGCACGCGTGTGTCTGCGTCCTTTTTCATCTTTTACATTCTCTTGGTAGTGGTGATGGTGGTGATGGTGCTACTGCTACTACTACTACTCTATTTGTCAGATGGACGAAATCAACGGTATATTTCCTAGAGAATTCTCCTGGAGAATAGTGTAACGGCAGCAAGCAATAGCAGTTTGTATCAGGAGGTGGCAAAGTCGTACTTAGGCACGATTTTCATTATTATCATCATCATCACCCCACAATCCAATAGTTCCTCACATGCACAACACAACAAACATGTAAACATGGCCATTTCTCCTTTCACACTTCGTATCATCATCATCATCGTCATCATTATTTTCACACACCAGCCTATTCTCACTCACTGGCTCACTACTCACTCGTGGAAGGGTGCAGCACTTCGTTGTCCGGAAATGCAACGAATCTAACGCTGCTGCCCTGTAGTGAGAAGGAAATAGCAAGAGCAGGAACATAGCTTCAGTAACGGTCTCTTATCACTCACCATAAAGCTGAGAGGAACGGAGAACACAAACGCATGTGCAACCAATTCTGCAGCGCGCTGTTCCAGTATCTCGTTGTACAATTGTCTGTCTCTTCGTATTGGATTTTCTGCGAACTGTTACGATATGAGAGAAACAGAGCAAAAGAGGAGGAGGAAGAAGAAGAAGAAGGGGAAGACGATGTAGTAGTACATGATAAATTATGATGATGGTGATGATGATGATGATGATGATGACATGTGGAGCTGCTGCATGAATAAATAGAATGTTTTGTCCGCTTTGTTTCTTCATAAAGAGTGAAGGGATTTCGTCTTTTGTTATGAACACTGTCCCTCACATTCATCCGCACTGTAACGTTTTTATCATTATCTGATCCTCATCATCATCATCATCATTATGACGCGCATTGCCGTCGAAATCTGCAGTTTTCATTAACGGTGGCGACCATGAAAAATTATAACGATGGAGTGACGACTTTCAACGTGATCATGATTGATTATAATAACCTTTGAGCGAGGGGGTATGGCTTGGTGGTAGTAGTTGTGCGTAGCAAATTTATATGATGAGAATATTTAAAACATGAATGACGGTAACAACAACAACAACAACAACAAATGGCACAGAAAGCTTGGTAAGAGAAAGGCAGAATGAAACGAAGGTGATGAACAAGTATAGCATTTGCCAATCGTTTAAGTTTTGGAGACATCGTCTCCATCCTTAGCTATCGTCTTACTGCTACTGTTAATATTATCATCATTCTTCCTTTTTTAGATGTTATTCTTTATTATAAGTTACTGCTCACCAACTAGAAGAATGATAGTCGTCGGGTACTTCTGTCGCACTCTATCCACCGCCTTGTTTGCAATCATCACCATTCAGATGATTCATTAGGAAAGTTGCATACTGGCTTAAAGAGAGAGAAGGAACGACGACTACTCTCTCCATTCTAACAATAATTATTTTTTTGCCTCTCAGCGGCACATCGACGAGTCAATCAACCTTAAATGCTCCTTCAGCAATCTCGGCTGGACGATCTACCCCCAGGTTGTTAGTTCCAATCATGATTACAACTGCTTTTGGAGCTGCAGATAAGTAATAGAGCGACGAGAGTTAAGATAGAAGAAGAAGAAGAAGAAGAAGAAGAAGAAGCAGCACTATACGACACAATGACTGACGTGCTAACAGAGCAACAGCAGACATATAGTAGCTGTAATCTGTGTGGACGACATGGTATGGCTCAGACACGAAGAATCACTGATTTACACATCCATTCACCCACCCACCTTGTTTGAATTCGAGCTCCCCATTGTCCATGCGCCACAGTAGGTGTTGCTGAATCATGATCATGATTACGATGATTAAGCATCGATGATGCCAACACTGTTCAGATACTACTTCTCACATGATGGCTATTAATATCATTCACCGTGCGGTCTCCACCCACGCCGAAGTTGAGAACCTTGTGCCTGAAAAACGAGGAGAGAGCCGAAGCCGTCGGTGATGGTACCATCTCGTACTTTCAAATAGCTGCCTACTTCGACTTACATTTTTGTGATTTCTTCCCACGCCTGACTATTCAACATGTGCTAGAAGAAGAAGAAGAAGAAGAAGAAGAAGAAGAAGAACAGTATAGATGTGAGGAAATATTCCAGCAGTACGACAGAATATTGAGCGGGGAAACCACCTGAGTAATTGAGTCTCCAAAGAAAACGACATCGATGCTGTGGGCGTTCCTGAAAACCGCCATAGACGTCACGTTATCACATATGGATGCAGGACTGGTCTGTAAGAATGGTAAACGAATATTGTCAAACCTTGATTCTTGAGCATACTCGTTGTGGAGGCTAATCCATCTCTTGTCCTATTATCCAGTGAGGAAAGAGAAATATCTCGTCAATCCCTATGAACACAATAATGGAGGCAGCACTATCTTTTTGGATTTATCTACGACCTCTTGCCCCCTGATACGTTCCACTGGTTTGTCTGGTGAATCCCTTCCATAATTATCAAATATTTCATTATGAAGACAGTAGGAACAACACCGAAAGTAACAAGGATCATACTTGACTTTATTCCCTGCTGTGGTGGAGGATTTCTTTGAGCTTGCAACGAAGACGTTGACAATAATCTTAAGGCCAAGAGAAGCATCGTCAGTTGCGTGTATGCATCATCATCAGAAAATAATCAGATATGCAGACCTGAGCTATCACAAAGGTAGCGATCATTGAATATAACACCCACATCGCTCTCCTACTTAACCTGAGGAAATATTGTTAGAATCAACATCTTCCATTAAATCTGCCACGATCACAAAGAAAGGAAAACTAACCAGAAAGGAAGGCGTTTCAACGACTCTTTGCTTGAGCTGCCCTTGCCACTTCTTCCCTTACGATCTGCCAGAAAGTGAAATATATCAACCTTAAATGAGAAACAAGTGATAGAATTAAGCGAATGCAACGAACTGGGTGCAGGCCAGTTGCCCGATGCCCCCCAGGAGGTCAAAGCCTTCATCCATATTGTTCCGCCATTCCGGGAGCACTGATTTTTCCTCTGCGACAACAGTTTAAAGCTTTAGAAGAGTTGTCGCTCCGTCAAAATCAAAACTATTTTTCCTACTAGTAGCCTGATAATTTCTAGGAGACTTGGAGAGCAAAGCACATTCGGTGTGATCGACAATGAGTAAAAATCCATGTCTTTTATCAAAAATGTCCTACGATTCTGTCAGTTTTTGTTGCATTTCTCATTTGTGAGCCTACGCTCGTACCAGGATTTCTCATGGCGGCGACCGGAAACTGGAGGAGGCTCCTGGCCGCGAAAGGCTCCGCACTAATGAGAGGGTTTATCCACATCGCAGCTATGTTCGGTTGATGCTTGTTATTTTGTGGTTAGTACCTGACGTGATACCTGCATGACGTTAGTTTGATGCAAGCAAGACTACCGCTGAGAAGATCTTATCCTCCTCACATCCAAGCCGGTTTGAACAAATCGAGAATGCAGAAAATCATGGTTGGAGGTACTTTCCACTTGACATAAGAAAACATTCAAATGAAACGGCGACCGTGACTTATTTCATGCTCAGTTCTGGGTGGAGGAGGACTACTTGTTTTGCAGGGATCCTCTGTCACCCGAGCTGCGAAGGCTGAAGGTGGTGACGGAGGATCGAAAGGCGGGACTCCGTGGTCATTGCTTGGCGGAGTAGGGTATTAGATTATATTGTCAACATGCATCATAATCGCCATTAGAACGAACGCATTGCAATTCGGATAGATTCGCTGAATCGCCATCTCAATGGGTAAGAAACTGCTGCACACCTCACCAGTGTAATCATCTGTGTGATTAGACTTGGCCTTGGAGCTCTTTCTATCGGTCAGCTTGCGTGTGTACACTTAACGGCATACACCATAACACTATCCAGCATCTGTGATGGTGGGATCCCACCATAAACTCCCGCTGGATGTTAATATCGATGGTGATCATTCCAGGCTGGTACCTACGGCAGCACATGTCAGGAGAGGAGGATCGTCAAGCGCGCTGGCACGAAGGATGGGCAATAGGAAGGACGCACTTCCATCTAAATGTACGAAAACAATTTCTAAACTATAGAATCCCGACAAATAGCAAGCTCGGCTTGATCTCGCACCTGGAGATGGTGATGATATATGACAAGGATCATGACTGCTAATAATGCAGGAAGCAAACCCAAAACTAACTCGCTTCTCAAAGGAGCTCTTCCCTGGTGACGAGAAGTCATCTGTGCTGGTTCCCCTCTGCGGCAAGACCCACGACATGGCCTATTTGGCGAGTAATGAAAGGAAATAACTGGGAAAGAAGGAGATTGGTGCATGAGGGAAGAAGAAGCATGCATTATGCAGATGCTAATCTTGATGAATGTAAAATTTCACGCTGACCACGAGCTTGATGATAAATGTGTGATGGTGTGAAGCGTTGTTTTCTATGGGTGATGTTTCTGCTCCTTCTCGTCAGGCATGGGGCACAATGTAGTGGGTGTTGACTGTGTGCCAAAGGCCTGCAGCGAGTTTAGGGACCTCCTCAAGGAAACATATGGTGATTGAATCCTGCTACCATCTGAAAAAAGAGAAGAAGAAAAAGAAGAAGAAGTAGAAGGAGAAGAGGAAAAAGACGATGATAATGATGATGATGATGATGATAATGTTGTATTGAGCTGATTCGAGGAGTGAGAATGTGTACACCTGAACATCAATTCATAGTAAACATACATATATTTATATACATGCTGTTGTCAGGAGCAATTCTTTCCCTCATTGGTGATGGTGCCCCAGAGAGCAAGACAAGCTACACTGTAGTATATCGTTCCTTCCTCTATCCACGCGTCGTCATCACCGAATCATGAATTCATCTCAACCAGGTATGGAGAGGTTCTCTCGGATCAGGCTCCGTCACGTATTTGCTGGTAGTAGTAGTAGTAGCAGTAGTAGTAGTAGTAGTTGCAGTAGCAGCAGCAGTAGTATTAGGATGAGGAGGAGGAGGAGCGCTACTTCCAAACGTTTGCCACTTGGCATCGGTCGTGTCCTGAAGGTGGTGCATCGTAAACGACATACGAAAGACAAACGAATTCGTACTATTCTTCCTAGGGCGATTTCTTCAGCCTCTGTGCGGGAAGAGGCACGTCCCCGACCGGATTCGACGCCATTTACGACCGAGGCGCTCTCGTAGCTATCAGGCCTATTGACAGAATCGAGTAGCCAGTCGTCATAAATGCTGTCATCATCTGTAACTACTTCGAGCCTCATCACTAACTCTTTTTAACTACAGGTACGTTGCAACTTGTAGGGAGGCGCTAAAGCCGGGCGGGAAGATTCTTTTGCTCGCTCTGGAGCACGACCCGTTCAATGTTTGTAGTAGTAGCATCACTATTGAACAACTATGGAATAATTACCCAAGCAAACCAAAAATAACGAATATGTGGCTGCTGCTGCGACATATTGCAATCATATAAAACATAGGAGTTATTTTCAGCTCTTTAAGGAGTCTGAAAATTTCATGACGAATACGTGATGAAACGATGTACTTCCTACTTCCCCACCTCTCAGAATGGCAAGCTAGGGCCTCCTTTTTCCGTCACCAGGGCTGATGTTGACGCCTTATATGCCGCAGATTTCAATATCAAGGTTGAAGAAGAAAAGTCTGGAAATATTTGTTATTTCAATGCTATCGTTAAAATCAATACTGCTCTCAACAAATCCCATGACTATTCTTCCCTTCTTCTCATCTAACACGCTGCCCTACCCTGCATCTGTGATACGATGATGGCAGGAGCTCGATCGAGAGGATCGCATGTCAATTGAACCTGTCTGGAAGAAAAAAGGAACAAGCTACTTTGATGAGATTGTCTATGTGCTTGAAAAAAAGTAAAAGATGCCACAGCTTATTGTGAACAAAGCTTTTGATAGCAATACTATGGTGTGCACAGCTATAGAGCGGTTATTATTGCTGTTATGAGTAGTTATTCTTAACACATTTCCTAGTTGGCTTGCAACTGCATGCGTGTACATTCTTTGCGTACACATTGTGTTTCCAGCTACAGATATACAGCTGTACTTATTTGCAAGTGCCAACACGGCGGGGGGCAGAGGCGTGATGCCGCGACTGTCGATGACACAGTGTAGATTCATCCTGTATATGTGCGTCCCGTTGATTTGACACCATGCTAACATAGATGATGGTGTATGTGAACAATAATGCGTGCTGTCAAAAATGCTCATTTGTCACATCTTCTATACTTCAGTACGTTGCATAGCACTTGCGCGCCATGTGATAACAAGGACAGTAAAATTTAGTTATTTTTTTTAATCTTAGATATAGCTAAACATTTGCATGAATGCAAAAACTATAGACATACGTATATATAATATATATGATATATATAATATATTGTAAAATATGTCATCCAGCGGGCTGACGCATACATACTATGTTCACAACATACGCAGGCTACGCCGTTGTGTGTCTGCCGTATTTTCATGAATGATGTCTGCGAACGTGCATGCAATCCGCGCTATATCCGTAATTATATACCCCTCCAACATACAAACACGATTAAAATAATTTTAGGTTTTGAGCACAAACATATTGCTATGATGAGTTGTAGTTATATTCAATCAGTCATTTATGTATAGAATGGTGGACTGGCGACTCATCACACAATCCCAAAAGATATCTAAAGTAGTGTAGGAAGATTTCGTCTACAGTAGTACATCGCGGCTATACATTTACTATTATCTATGTGCGTCTCATTTATGGCTTCTAAGCCGGCTAATTTGTTGTCTTATGCTACGTTGGGTATCTGCAACACTACTGCTGCCGCTACCACTACCACTACTACTACCACTACCACCACCATCCAGGAGGGCCAATATAAAACGCCATCTCATTGAATGGTGTCTAATCAATCATCGTCGTCAGCATTACAAAGAGTAGATTGTTTGGCTGCTGCTGTGAGCTTCCGCTGTCGGAGAACGACCAGCAAGATCTCCGCTCCCATTATTAGTTTACGAGAGGAGTAAGCCAAGGAAGCCATTGTCTCATTGATAACACTGGTAGTATTGATTATGAATAGTTGCGAGCGAGATTACGAGGATGCTGCAGGAGCTGCAACTTGCTGCTGCTGCTGCCGCTGAGTCCATTGCTCATAATCGTTAGCCAAACCAGCTTCTAGAAGGGTGAAAGTAAAAGAGAGGGAAAAAGAGAAAACTCAGCTTTTCACTTAATGGTTGGATCTACCAAGAAAAGAGAAGGCATGATTGTCGTGCTTTCTTATTCTTCTTCGGTTAATTACCTAGAGATTGCTTCAACTGTGTGATAATCCTGCGCGGGGAAAAGGAGCAAAAACAAACGGCAAGTCAAAAGGTGCGTGCATGTTTCCATGCGTATTTTGCAAGCGTCAAGGACCTTTTCATCACAGCCTCAGCAACATTTTGAACCTTTTGAATTGCAAATTTCTTTTATACCTCGATGGTTTGGAGCACCTATTTTCTGGCACTCACCATCATCATCATCATCATCATTGTGGTCAACATCAACAACATTCTTTCAGCATATCATGCTAAAAATCTAATAAAAAATTGCCCTAACCACCACCATCTATCTAGCGCTTCATATTCACCCCGGGAATGGCCATGAATGGCGCTGGGAGATCAGTCGTCAGGGTCATCTTCACAGAACCTCTTAGAATAACCTGATGATGATGACGTAGTGTGACGAGGAGGTAATAAACTCTAGCTTGTTGAGATGGAATTCAGTATCTTCTACAAACACGCACACACTGCAAAGAGTAGCTGTCTCGAGTTTCACGAATCCATTAGTTCCTTTATCGTATTGCCTTATTGCGAGGTAGACGCGTCGCTGGTTTCAGAATGCCTTCGACTTTCAGTATAGGCTGCCAGAAGAGAGATATGACATAAAAAGAAACGTATTTTGCACAGATGATATGGTCCTTCCAACGACATATCATGAAAAATAAAAAAGAGGGCATAATTCGACGCTCCATCCCTTCCCCCCCTTCCAAGCAAAACACGCAAAATTGCGCGCATGCAGAAATTGGCATGGAGCTTGTGCCTGGGAGAACATTGACAATATCTCATATGCATGCTCATATTTACCGAATCAACTTGAAACTGTGGAGGCATATCGAGGTCGAGCTCTGAGACTGTGATGTGGAGACCCTTTTGATCGCAGAAAACCTATTTTTATGGGAGGAAGAGATCATATCGCTGCACCGTCGTTGCAGTTACAAAGAGAAGGAGAAGAAACATGATTCTGCAGTTTTTTTTCAAAAGCAGTAGTACACCTTCAGCTGCGTCACCGGTCTAAACTGCACGCCGACAAAGTCTTGCGTTAGCAGTCGCACCTAAATGAACGTTGCAAAAGTCATACTTTGCGTTGGAGGAGGAGAAACGCAACAACAGAGCGTCGGCAGAAGAACTACACACCTGCCAGGTGTTCGGATCGATCTTTGTCCTGATGAATTCCCCATTGTAACAACATTAAGACCAAACAAGCCGAGGAAGAGGATGTGAGAATGGTAACAGGGTTGCTAATAAGTGGGAGATTGATGACAAACGAAGACAGAAATGGCATAAGGGAGCGATTGCAAATTACCTTCTGTTCTTGTCGGGGAACGTCATGTGCACTATTCTCTCCACTTGCTCCAAGTAATCCTCCACCCTATAACCTGCATGTTGTTGTATGAATGTTCAGCTTGTCGAAGACTTCGTACATAGAAAGTGAGCTACCTTCTCTTTCCTGTATTGTCAGCATTGTACTTTCTGCAGCCTAAATGAATGACGATGTATGGATGGTAAGAGCCATTCGTTTCTCGTTGAGCAGAGATATATGAATTAATGCGTATATATTTAATATCACAGCACAATAATAAAAGCTACATATAACCGAAGAACCTCGAAAGTATGGGCGTTCGGTACAATAGCCTCTCTGATACTGGTAGAAAATCGACAACACAGAGCGTGTTGCATTACTATGAGATGATTATATTAGAATCTAAGAAATGATTAGGAACATACCTATCTTTTCTCTGGCCTGTATGGATTCTGCCAAAGTGAGACGGAAGGCGTCTGGATAGAAATTCTAGCGCCCGAGCACACATATTAGTTAAATTTATTTTAATGAAAAGATGTATTAAATGAGTTTGCTACCTCTATTTGGGATGTACTTAGGCTGCAGACGTCTTAAAGAAGAGTGTGCACTGCATCGAGTTTTCAAAAAGGTAGAATCTCCAGCAATACCTAGAATCGTACAAGCGTTGATGATAAGCGTGTCAGCCTCTTTTCTAGTGGGGACAAGTATAAACTTGAAGAAGAACACCTCTCCGAGTCGGGAGTGAAGCTGTAGCCGCCAGAAAATTGATGAAGAATGTGAAGACGAAGAGCATGGAAGGGGCTATCGCTCTTAATACTATGAATGTAAATACCGAAGAGATCGAATAAATACATCTAAAAGTAATATGTATCTACTCAAAGCCCCATTATCCTGCCTCCCCCTCTCGCTTTCGGTCAGGTATACAGATGAATTATGAAAGTCAACGTACCACCGTTGCAAACTCTAAGAAAGGGGCGGGATTCTTTGGGGGACACAAATTCCGGGGGGGCTGACCAAGAGAAGTCGACGAATGATGATGAGCCGCTTTAAGATTCATATGCGCAAATAAGCTTCCTCTCTATGCTTGCTTTCACGCGTAATTCCATGCGAAAATTCAAAAACAATGTAAAAACCGCCGTATTTCGCCTTTCGTGACTCGTAAGAATCAACGGTTCAATTCTGTCAAAACGCATGAGGGAGTATTCTCCATCCAGACATTGGCTGCGACAGGGACGAACTCTGTCGCATAATAAAAGTCACATGTCGGGAGACTGCTTTAGTAGACAAAAAACCATACGACCGATATTGGTGACGTGTTGCATTATCGTGTCCGTATCCCTGGACGTATAAAATGAGAAATCGCATTTGTGCAATATTATTACGAGAATAAGATATTTATCCGATGAAATTAGATCTAGTTCTTTCTAAACCCATGTAACGTACCTGCCAGGAGAGTAACGCCTGTTTCTAGTCTAAAGAAACGCTCCTCGGTGGTAGTACAAGGATCACTCTCTCTCTCTCCCTTTCTTTATAACCGATCGATGATCAACGATGTGGAAGAACCGACTTCCCCCCCGAAGGCCCTATTCAGACTCAAAGACACGCGATCGAAATAGACGGGAAGACACGCAAAGCTTAAGGGCACAAAGAAGAAGACAGGGCAACACCAATAATAACTCTAGCAGATCGTCTGGCAGATCGTCCGGAAGATCGTCTGAGAGGGGCACCAATGCATCTCGTCGGAATTCGACGGTCGTCGGCATATATTCTCGCGAGATTGATAGAAATAAGCAATTTCGAGGCCAGATCTTAACTTTCATTGCTTTTGTCCACTTCAGAGTGCTGGAAGAGCATCTTCGAAGAGTAGGAGCACAGCGGTAATGTCTGCAGCGTTTATGCAGAAATATATGATCGACAATTCCCTGAGTTCCAACATGACACGGAGAAGGCAGACGAGGTTTACGAATTAAACTTATCTTAATTTAATATCAAAGGCTCAAGAGATTCACTCAAAAATGGTGTATATCAGGATGACCGAGCGCAAAAGATCCCATTTGAATTTGGCACAGCGAGTTGGACTCTTAGGTTTGGCATCACCGAAATAGTTGGAGTTTAGAAATACCTTAGAGTGCACTCTATGTATTCACAGATACACAGAGAGCTAAAGGGGAGAGGGAAAGCGAGTGAGAGGGGGGTCGGTAATGTTATCTAATTTTTACTCTTCTCAATAACAGAAAAGCCAGCCCCAAAACTGACAGAGGAAGAATGGAAGGGACTCCGAAAAACAGCAGTAGATAGAGGATCTCATCTCAGACCGTGTCCTATATGCTGTGTAATTCAACTTAATAATGTTTCGATGCCTTTCAATCACCATCGAAGAAAGCTATAATAATAATTCATTTTAGGATCATTTTGGAACGCAACCACAAGTTATACTAAGCTGCTCGCACGTATTCCACAGCGGTATCAGCTAGAAGTACAAAGACAACGACATGGAATATTGTGAAACTTTCTTTTTCTGCATCAACAGCGTGCTTAAAGAGCTTCGAGAAATTTTCTGGGAACGTCGTCTGTCCGATTTGTAGAGCAAAAGTAAGGCAATAGTAAAAATGAACTTCAAGCAAGAATTCTCTGACCGTCGTTCTCTGTCAGGATTATCAAGCGAAGCTTATAGATGACGGTGCACGAATATTTAAGCAAAGGAGCATCGTTGTCATTCAATCTTGGTTCCGGGTATTCATTTTTATCTAGATGTGTAATTGCGTTTCTTAGTGTTATCATCGGCTAAATGCTGTGCTGCTGTAGGGATATATTGCGAGGAAGAAGTACTTCGAGTTACTGGATAAGTAAGAACAAAAACCTACTATTCTTGAGAGTGCACATGGCGACGCTTAGATTATACCCACATGGTTCAGATTTCCGCCATCGCACCCACTAGTGAAAAGGCAGCATTTAATAAGGTATTTACACAGTAGTTCCCTTCAGTTGGCTATGCTCCGCCATGTGTATAAAGAAAGTCGCACTTTCGTGCGACAGCTGTTATAGAATCATTATGATTTACCTAACGCCACCGCTGATCATGCGACTTCTAATGCAAAATGTTCAAAAGGAAACTTAAACAAACTACAAAGCAGATGGTTAAACAGGTCGACAAGAAACAGGTTCTGTGTGTAGAGAAAGCAATCCCATCTCACGATAAATAGCCTGAAACAACGAACCTAAAATACCGTCATAGGATGCCTTGGATCTTTTATTTGCTCAAATGGAATCGAATCTACAGCTTTCTAAGATGGCTATGGAAGCAGCGGAGGTAGATGATGTTGACGTATGTTGTTGCCCATGTGGATACGAGGAAAAGCTTTTCCACTTATCGTTCGGAAACGCTTTAGATTCGCGGAACGTTGCTGGCTCCAGATCAATGGAGCTCTGCCAGCGTAGAATGGCAAAAGAGAGACGAGTCAGGTAAAAAAAAAAATGTAATTGCAGGAAAGTAGTCGCTATATCTTTTCAAAACTGATCTAAGTTTGTTGCTAATGATGTCTTCATAGATTGTCCGATATGTATGAGCAATCTCCGCTCAAAGAAAAAATGCACTCTGTTGAGCTGCTCGCATCTTTTCCATGAAAAATGCCTTCTCAATTTTGAGAATTTCCAAATCAACGTGTCAAAAAAGGTGCAGCCTGTTTTCGCAAATCTTCTTGGTCTCAAATTTTAAGTTTTTGCTTGTTCCCATTTCGCAGTCTCCCGTATGTCCAATCTGTAGAGGAACGTACTTAAGACGTGCTGTAAAGGTCAAGGCAAAGTGTGTGATTCAGTTTATAGATGAAACTCCAAGCATTAGAGAGCAACATGCAATTAACAACAGAGTTTAAAAAAGCCCTATGTAGAGACTGTATTGCTACAATATTGTGACGGTGTACATGCATATGCCACTTTTTGCAAGGGTAGTAAGGGCACATGTAGACGCATATTTACAGGCAGCTCACATGCATGTGCCCGTCTTCGCACTCACCGAGGCGACCCTTATTACGTTCATAGCTATTTGTATCATCGTAATAAAGTAGTCGACAACCGTACATGTATGCACCTATATTACGCGGTCTTATATAGTCTAACCGATACTGACTAGCTGACCCTCTGTATGCATGCATGTTGTACTACCACCATGTGAATGAGGTGGATGTAGTGAATAACACATTAAAAATTTCAACGATCATCCTAATAATATAATATGTGCAAAAGCGGCGACAGCTGTAGCATTTTGTTTCATGTTTGTTGGTTTGATGCTACATGCTGTACCTTGCAGTTTTACACCTACGTACAATCTAGCAATGCTGCTGAATTTCGCTGCTGGCCTGGCATCATAGCCGAGGCAGTGAAAAGCAGTGTGGATACGCTTCTGATGAGGCTGCGGCGACCAGCTCATAGTGATGAAATATATTGATGCCAATGCCCAGATATACATTGCGATGCAAGATGTGTATTCAATTATGGACACACGCAACTGCTAGAAGCTGTGGTTACAGATATCTTAGCCGTTACAATAGCAATGCTAGATTGCTGATAATATTTCATACTTGTGTTCGTGGGCAAGTCTTTAGTAACGTAGCTATTATTTTATAACTTCATTTTCGTCTCACACGGCACTTAGAGCATATCGCCTGGAAATTGATAAGCAACTTCTAATGTAGTCATAGCATCGATTTCCAACTGTTTAGCCTGTTATATCCCGTAACTTTTGAAGTTGGTCGTGAGACAATCTGAAATATAGGCAAAGCAACAATAACAACAGCAAAAACACAGGAGTATCAGCATATGGACGTGTGGATTCGATATTTCCTGTGCTGTTTATTGATTAAGACCTCTTTACAGCTGTCGCGTCATAGAGCTTGTCTCCCAAGATAGAATACACGCTCCGAATCACTCTGCGGTTGAAGGAGAAACACGTCAGCGAAAGGTAGTGTGTCCATCTATGTCTTCACATTCTCGTTCTCTCTCTCTCTCTCTCTCTCTCTCTCTCTATCTCTACGTGTGTGTCTTTGTGTGAGCTGAATTAATGGCTCGATATGAAATTAGCTTGTCAACAGGAGTGTTCCTCCTCTTATTTTGTACCTGATGTTGCCATCCCTTACCTCCGGAGAATTGCTGCACCACATCGATGACGCACAGGGCAGAGAGAAAGAGAGAGAGAGAGAGAGAGAGAGAGAGAGAGCGAGAAAACATGATTAATACAATCGCAACGAACACAACAAAACGACAGATTCAGGCCTAATATCTATCTAGAGCAGCAGTGCTGACGACCGAGGAGAAGGAAATGGTAAAAACAAATCCATTGCAAGAACAAATATCTCGATAACTGATGCTGCTGCTGATAAGGACTACTAGCGCCACATTCATAATGTATCAATGCCTCATTAAGAAATTGGAAACCATCATTTGAAGCAGGGGAATAACATAAATCGCTTACAATTCCCCCCCCCCCCAAAATAGCCAACCTTTTTGCCTTGAGCAAAATCAGGGAAAGGGGTATGATGTGCTTGCGAATCTAGCAACCGTAAAGAGATAACAGAACACACACGCGTACGCCACCATACACATTAGAGAGACAGATAATAGCGGAAAGGAGAAGAAGGAGAGACTCAAAAACACAGGATTTCAAAAGCATACAGGTAGCACGATTACAAGGTCTCACGGTACACACGCATATACAACTAGTAACTATGATGTTGTTGCAGTTACCTGGGCAGTGCTCGCCCGTTCTATGAGCGGCAATATCTTGCTAAGCATAGCCGGACGCGTCGAGAGCTTCCCAAAGAGTGTGGCCGATGATAACGGCTGAGAGGGGAGAGGCGTTGGGGCAGCAGTGGAAACAGCAATTAGTAATTAGTGGATGTGAAGGAGGGAGAAGTAGAGAATGAATACAAGGAGGAGGAGGAGGAGGAGATAATTATATCAATAAGTGGATGATGACTACGACGAACTGGTTATTGTCGTGTCTACCTTAACGAGACTCGAGACCTCTAACGTGTTGATGAATGTTTCCAGGACATTGGAGGCCATCTACGTGATAAGCAGTTACAAGTATAAAGCGCATGTAAGAAGATACGGTATAATACGACGCAAATGAAGGACCTTTCGAATTGTGACGTTGGAAGCGCCTATGCGTGAAGCCACGCTCGATATAAGCTGTGCTCGTATCTACTCTGCACCCCCCCAAAAAAAATTGAAGAATTATAAAACTGGAAAATGGAATTCTGTGATAATTCTAATTTAGACCACGACGATGACAACATCAACATCATCATCATCATCAACAACAACAACAACAGATGGATTCTCAGAATATCAAGTCTACTGTGAGAGACTTCAAACAAGAAAGTGGAATTCATAATTTCTGGCGCGCTGCTGAGTGTACGTGACGCAAATACCTCTGAGCTCGACATACTCTTTATCTGTGCCGCTAATGACCCTAGAGTCTTCAAAGCTACAATGTTAACCTATTTACCACAGTAGTAGTGATTGAAGACGGTCGGTGGTAATAATGATGATCCTCTCATTTTTCTTTTTTATCTTTGAGCGTGCATCCGTCCATCAGTACCTTAGCATTCCCATCATCCAGGCGCTTGTTGAGTCTAATGTAGGAAACAATCGTTCGGACGCCAACTCATTCTTTGAAAAAATGTGTGATGATTTTATTGCTGCACCAGCACCAAATTTAAGTACACCTAGTTCTTACTGCCGTCGTGTTTGTTCGTTATTGTTGTTGTTGTTGTTGTTGTAAGCTTGTTATCGATATCTTGGTGATACACTCACCGGTCAACTATGCGGGAGGCATGACGCGCCACGAGACTGGAATTACTGCTAACTAGCTCTCCCAATGCCTAGGTCCAGCAGATCCCATACGTCAAACACAATAAGACTTACAACAAACATCTTTGAAAGCACAAAACACAATGATTGAGGCCTTATGATAATGGTTCATATATATATATATATATATATATATATATATATGTGTGTGTGTGTGTGTGTTAGTGTATACCTCTATTCCTTGGACTTTAGTTCGCCAGTCTTTGCCTTTTACATGTATGTTGAATCAGTAAGGACATGCAGAGAAAAGTTTGAAATGATTGACAACTAGGCTTTGAAATTCATGGAAACGCCCCTTAACACCGATGATTTGTGTTGAAACTTTGGACAAAATCATCGGTGTCCTCCTTAACGCCATGATTGATGTTATCCCGAAACATTAACAGTACTAGGAAAACTATCGTGTTTAGTTGGTCTGTGTGGAGAAGCATCTTCCTTATTGCTCTTAAATGGCAAAGTACATCCTATCCTAATGTGCTATACCATCGATGTTGCTGAATATTTCTCCCAAACTGTCGTCATCAGCAGCACTGTTTTGCGACGACACAGAGGATCCCTTTGCACCAGCAGCGACTCTGGTCTTCTTCTTCGCGCTGTATACTCCACCTGTATTGTGTAGCGCGCGCGCGCGCGCACACACACACACACAGAGAGAGAGAGAGAGAGAGAGAGAGAGAGAGAATTACCACCATGTTATTTCCAATAAAATGCTGAACATCGTAGCTGCTCCTACAACCAACGTGTATATAATATATATATATATATATATATATATATATTGACTTACCTCTTGATAGATCCCGAGCGCTCTCCACTACCTGTGGACGATGATGACGATGATGAGGACGACGACGATACGTTATAATGAGTACGGACAATATAGGCTGCCACGATGCTGCCAACGATGATGACAACCAAGGGAACTACACAAATAAAACGTTTTCTTCTTTTTTTGTTCTATTTCTATGTGAAACATATATGCATGTGATATATTTCTTGCGGTCTTGTAGCTTTTTCTTCGTGAGACCCCCACAATCACCTTAGACTCTCTGGAGGCCATCATCCTCGAGTTTGTCCGAGAGTTTGCTCGAGTGGTACGGCCCTGCTTGCAGTACAATGATCAGATCGTTTACGATGATATTATTCACCCAAGTCAATGCAGCATTTGTTATCTCTCCCCCTCCCATCTTGTTTTTCTTTCTCCCTCTCGTCTCTCGTCTCTCTCATTCAAGGTGCACTTCGAGGCAATACACACCGGAGTGCGCCCATATCGTTGTTTCAACTTGGACCCTATGATAATATGTATATATATATATATATATATATATATATTCACTTGTGTGTGCGTGTCTAGTGCAAATGTACGTATAGGATGTATGCACACACATAGTAGTAGTAGTAGTAGTAGCAGTGTAGTAATAACAGCAGTAGGCCAAGATACAAACATCAAATCGGTACTAGATTCTTCTTAATTTCTCTAAGCTATTTTTGTCATCTTCAATGATTTCCTTTTATCACCTGGCCTGCTGCTGGGGGTGCGGTTGACCACAGAATCTCGACGGGAGAACGAAGTAAGGCTTGACATTTCTAACTCCGCCTCCTGTGTATCATACCGAAAACAACAACAACAACAACAGCAGCAGCAACCTGGGTTCAGCTATCGAGGAAATGCAAGATGGATGACACATGTGGACATATATATATATATATATATATATATATATATATATATATTCTATCATATTCCATATTCCGTATCTCGCTGATACAGTGGTCCGCAAGGGACTTATAGTAATACCATCTATCCGCCAAGTCGTCTATGCATTGCAGTAGCAGTAGCAGCAGGCTGTGGATACTTACTCACTCACTCACTGACTCACTCACTCGCTGACTCACTACTCACCCCTTTCTCCAGAACTTTCTGTAGAGAGAGAAACTCTGATGAAGACACTATCCCTGTAGCAGTAGGTAGGTAGGTTGACAGGTAAGTAAGTTGGTAAGTACGTAAATGAGTAGCTCTCAGTATGATACTACGACTTATATCTAGCTACAGACAAAATTATTTGTAATACTTGCTTTCTTCTCATCCTTCTTCCCCACCATCACCATCACCATCTCCTCCTCCTCGTTTCTAATTCTCATTCTTCTTTCATTTTCTTAGATCTACAGCTTGTACTTACTTCCACATTGCGCAACCAGCTCTTGCTCTCCGAGAGCCTAAGATTCATCGTTTTGTACCATTATATACCATATTCTCAATTATCATCATCCTCATCCCTTCCTCCATCCCATCATCATCATCATCATCATCATCATCATCATCATCAACATCATCGTTGACAAAAGCCCTCCACTTATCCCATGATAGAACTAGGGGGGGGGGGGGGGGGGAGAGAGAGAGAGGGAAAAGAGACATGCTTGTCCGCAGCGCGCAACACACACACACACACACACACACACACACACACAAGCACACATTATATCGTCATCCTTCCCCCCTCCTCCTTTTCACACCTTTGCCAGTTGGAAGACCATTCTCTTTCCTACTTGCCTCGTAGAGAGCGATCCCTCAGACTGAACCGCAGTGAAGCACATTCAACGGTTAAAATCACAAAGGAACGCCGCGTGTGATGACAACGATGATGATTGATGATGATGACGATAAAGGTGATGATTGCCCTCACCAATATTATTCCCATAGTCTTTAAAACGCGCTCTAGGTTTCGATACGTGGCTATACGAGAGCCCATAGCAGCAATTGTCTACGAATATGAAAAGAGACAGACAGGGAGAGAGAGAGAAAAGAGAGAAAAGAGAGAAAGGAAGTATATCGATGAAGAAGAACATCGACACTGACTGGCTTTGGACATGTTACGGAGTTAGCAATCACGATTTCTTCTTACATTCTTTATGTACTCAGCGCAAGGCTGGCGTATTGCTTTTGCTCCCTTTCCTAATAAGACAAGCATCATAATCTCATTACATCAATCAAATTAAAAGATATCTATAAAACATGACGCTATGCGGAAGGAGAAAGACTGAACTTCTTCATCTTTTTCTCCACCCCCCTCCCCCCCCTCTCCCTCAAAAACAAAGCAAGAAGTAAGTACGACTAACGAAAACTGACCGCCGTGAAAGGCCGTAAGAAGCGAGGTGAGAAACTTTGTCTTGGTTAGATTCTTGACCATCGAGTCCAGCGAGAGCAGCGCCTCCTTCCGTATGAACCTGGCAAATGGAGATGATTATGATGATGATGATGATGAGTATTTGTAACCTCTGCATGTGGCAGAATTTTGTGGCAACCATAAATGTGTTTTGTATTCCACACGCACAAACGCACACACACATATATAGATTCTCGAGCACTCACACTACTACTACTACTACTGCTGCTTACTGGTTCGATTCAGTGGCTTTCTTGAGAAGGAGCGGGAGGAGTGCGTCCACGCACACGTCCATGTCCTGAGGAGGAGGAAATTTACACGACGACAACGACAATGACGACGGCGACATCGGTGATCATAATGGCAACATAGCGCAGAAGAGGTGAGGAAGAAAGATCAGAAGTATGCTGCTTTGATAAATTACTTTTTAATAAGATGTCTGTTGATGGATTGCTACCTTTCGGAGAAATCGGGTGAAATCGACGATGGTCAGGATCGCATTCTTCAATTCGATGGATCGTAAGGACTCCAAGTTTGCTGGGAAAAGTTAAAGATTAAGAAGAACGAACGAAGAAGAAGCAGAAGAAGAAGGGGGGGGTATTTAAGGAACAAAGAGGGCGTTTGGGTGGTGAAAATGCTTTTACGTAATTGAGTGCGGAAAAAGAGAACCAAAATTTCACATATTATAAAAAAAAAAAAATATATATATATATATATATATATATATATATATATATACGTGTGTGTGTATGAGCAGGTCTACTACTACTTTTAAGTAATCCACAAACTCGCTTCGTGTGAGGTCTCAACGTGTCTGACAACAAGCATAAGCAAGATCGTCATGGCGACGGAAAGGGATCACAACCGACGATATTGGGGGGGTTAAATCAAATATGATTTTGTCGATGTTTCCATTCATTTGTTTCTGCTGCTGTTTGTTGTTCTTATTGTTCCAGAGATTCCTCCTCCTCTACCCTCTCTCTTTCTACACGAAAGGAGGCGTAGTAAGTACCTGCATGGTGCATTGCCATTCTCCGCATATTGTTCATCGCCTTAAATCTTGTGGACCAATCTCCCGATTTGATGCCTCGAATGGCGCGCTTCATGTCGCTATTGGGTGGTAAATGGCGTATAGGTGAGAATGGTGTGATCCTCGGTGGGAGGGTGATAAGATATATGCAGACAATTCTGTCTCATTTCTCTTCTTCTTCTTCTTCCATACCCGGAGGGATCGTCAAGTGGTCGTAGTTCCTCCTCAGACGCATATTCGGCGCCCACCTTGTGCGCGATGGCTTCTACGTTTCCCCATTCGGTTCCCTGCGAATTGTTATGCGATGGAATGATGGATAGTGGTAATATGAGATGGTGATTATTCTTTGCCGCTCATCATCGTATTCATGCTTTCCTCTCCGAAGAGGAAGTGTTGCACCATTCGCGCGAACGCTGATGACAACAATTCTTTTGTATATCATTCATCTTCCTCCCAAGATATACCAATCACCGTACCGCTTGTCTCCCAGGCGTGGGTCGCGCTGCTGCCTTTGCGCGAGATGGCCTCCTGCATAAGAATGGAATGATGATGATGATGATGATGATGATGATGATGCTGACGTGGAACGCCTGGGTAAATGGCCTCTCTTCCACCAATCCCACATAATTGTGAATTGACTAGTGATATCGATCATCGCCAATTATTTAAGGGTTGTTCTTCGCACCTCGGTGGAGTCAGTACTTCGGTAGAGGACGAAGAAGCGGTTCTGCCTATGTCTGAATGGCGGACAAGAGCAAACAAAAACAGATAAACTCTTGATGCAGGTAAAGATCAGAACGTACACCAAGACAATAGATTTTTGAATAACAACCCCCAATGATGGGATAAACTGCTTCCCTTATGAAAATAGAATCAAACGGAGAGAAAATTGGCTTGTTGATTACGTGGGGCTGTAGCCGAGGTTGCATCAGACGCGTCTTAGAAGGTAAAAATTTACACACAATGAGGAATATATGATAATAATAATAATAATAGTATTAATAATAATATTAATAATAATTATAATAATCATAATAATGGTGTGGATAGATTCACATAAACTCGATGAAAACAAAAACATTTCCCCCTCCCTCCCTCGATTAAATAATATCATTATCATCGTGTAGTGGTGTAGAGTAGTAAGTAGTAGTCGTAGAGTCGTAGCAATACCTGAGCTTATCGGAGACGAAGGGTTCGTCATCGGGGATGAGGGCTGCGATCTTGAAGGAGGACCGCGTAAATGGTTTGGTGACGTAAGGTGCCTTCGACTGGTACGTTTCTTCAGCTTGATCAGCCTGTGAATGAATCAATGAACATCAACAACGATAATTCCGGAAAGTCAGATAGTAGCACATCGAACCCTAAACAAATGCACACATGTATCACACACACGTACCTCCCCCTGAAGCTTCCCCCTCCTTCAGACCAATCTAAGTCTGGAGTTGCTTGTCTGAGTGGGAGAGGAAGAGAGAGAGAGTTGGGGGAGGGAGGAGCAGTTTTTGTATCATATGCAAACGATAGCAAAGAGACACGAGGCCAGAGGGGGGAGAACACACACAACACCAACAACAACAACAAACTCTCGCCAGCATGGTTTGAGCCGTCTTTCTTCTTTCCACAACTATATTGATGTCATCCTTTAAACCTGGACAGAGTGTTCTGAATGTCGTCGTTGCAGGAAGAACGCACAGCCGCCTCTCTCGTTGAACTACGAACATGGATAGTTCATTAACCAGGAATATCAGAAGACCAATCATATCACGATCGTGTTCATGGGAAAAGTGCTTATTGCCGTTTTCGTCAGTATACAATATGATCATAATCATAATCATCATCACATCTTTCCAACAGTAAGATAGATATTCTCTTAGTAGTGGTAGTGGTCGTGGACTGATGGATCGATGGATTGACCTTGATAAAGAGTGAGAGAGAGGAAGGTGCTCAGCTGTCTTCGCCAATGAGTTGTTGTTATTATCTTGTGGAGAACCGGATCTATTGTAGTAGACAATCGAATGTATTCAGTATCTCTAGGAAAGTGCAGCTTACATCATCTTAGCATGATTCTCAGGGGCAAATTTGATGCATCAGGAAGAAGAAGAAGAGGAAGAGGAAGAGAGTCTCTCAAAGCAGGTTTCGACCAAGCGACCTGAAGTTGTTCAGCATCAACGTACTTCCCTCTCGCGAGGAGGCGGACCCTATGGAATATATATATATATATATATATATATATATATATATTGGTTATTGGTGAACCATGGTGTGGGTGTGCATGTTTGTGCTGCGAGGATTAAGGGACACATAATATCCTGTACTACTATACCTCTGAGAGAGAAAGCACACAATAATACGATGTTGGTTTGAACAGGCAACAAACTTAGTACGGTCGATTACAACACTTACAGTGCATTATTACCTCGTGCTATTGGTGCCGTGGAGCTCAGCAGGCCTCCAGTATCCAATCCCCTCGAATTAGCGTCAAGTCGCGCACGACGAGCACTAGATCTGCAGAGGCAGCGCACGCATTGTTATCATCATCGTCATCATCATCAGCATCATTATCCAATATCCACCACAACCATCAGCAGCAAAAGGCAGAACAGTGAATCCACATTCTTCCTCTCCTCTTCCTCCTCCTCCTCCTCCGTTCTCTCCTATCATCATCCACATACCCTCTCCGCTTCATCTTGTTCTTGAGCCCTGCGATCTTAGAGCGCATCTTCTGCTCGAGAAGTAGCAAGAGAAGGAGGAGGAGGAGGAGAAACCGGTCAGTTTTAGTCAGATCTTAGGAAAATGGTGGTGGTGGTGGTGTGTGTGTGTGTGTGTGTGTGTGGATGGCCGATGGATATTGCCCTCACAAATGCACACTTAAGACTCAAGAGACTAATGACATACGCAAAGAGAAAGAGAGGTAGAGATAGATAGAAGTATGAGCAGCAGTAGGTACCTCCATCATCATGCTGTCTTGGATCTAATTCAATTGTTGAACAACGCGGATCGGTGATGTTGGAAAGGAGGATAGACAACGATAGATTATTATGAAAACACATTGAAGAAGGATGATACGGTACTCTATTAGAGAAACGAGGAGTAGTAGAAGTGGTAGAGTGCGTAGCTATGATTCTTGATGATGATGATGACAAAGATGCAATTTTGATTGTAATGATCTGGTGCGACTACTACTACTACTACTACTACTACTACTATACTACTCTAGTACTTACATCTATTTCCCTTCCTGTGACCGGTGCAGATTGGGGCATGCTGGTACGACTATTCCTGAGAGGAGGATAGTAGTAGTAGTATATGTAATGGATAATAGGTATTCTCAGAGAGCAGAGGGGTTCAGATGATAATGTTATTGATAACAATCCCGTACATACATACATACATACATGCATACATACATTTCATACATACCCGTCAGTCAGATCGCGAATGCTTTTCCTTTCAAAAGTGAAGCCAGTCTCTCCCCCGCGAAGTGACTGCAGGAAAGATATGAAGAGAGATGATGATGAGATGATGAGATGATGAGACGATGAAGGCAGCGATGTGAAGATACAATACAAACTCCACTCTTTACGAGGTAAGTGTACATATTGATTCCTTTCATTTTGGTTCTTTCTGGGGGAAAAAAAAAAAACTTGCTTCTCACCGCAGGGGCCGTGCGCCCGCCTTTGAACTCGCCTAATCAAGTAAGAAAAACGAATACACGGCTCACATACACCGTGGTGGTGATAGACGAGGTGACATGAATGCTGACAAATCTTCGACCCTAATGCTGACAAATCTTCGAGAGGACCGTTATTGTTGTTGGTCGTGTTTTTTGTTTCGTTCGTACTGTTTGCATTGCAGTAGAGGTCACTGTTCTTGGGCGAGGGTGCTTGTGATTGCCATCCGGTAGGGTAGTTCCACTCGGTGGGGGATTCGACGTCCTCCGGTATAGCCATGTGCGCGGTTGGGCTCATAGCTCCCAAGACTTTTTTTAGAGTATTCATGAATTGTGTGAGTCGGATATGACGCCAGTAAGTAGTAGTAGTAGTAGTAGTAGTAGTAGTAGTGACACAATATATATAAAGAGAATAACATCTGTGACAATATGATGAGATGAAACCCTACCTGAGATGTCGCTTCCTGGGAACGTAAATTTCTGGTTCAGATCGAATCGTGGGTCCTGCGTGATATTAGATACATTCAGTATTCTCTCTCTCTCTCTCTCTCTCTCTCTCTCTCTCTCTCTCTCTCACACCATTTCCCTAATTGTACACACACGCGCGCTCACGCAATCAGTCGCATCCATGATCACGAAGCATTGACCACTGCTAATGGAGGTGGAGATCTAGAACTAGGGCGGGAGTTCCCTCCAATGAAGCCTCCAATGTTGCTATTGGGCAGGTGCGACAATCTGCCCTTCCCCACCCAAGAGCTCCGATCGCCACCCCTGACGAAAGATGATGCCGAGAAGCAGCAGATGTATTAAGACACTGGTAAATGAATGTGGTGCTAATAACCAACAAGTTTGGATCAACATCACTATCATCATTATCATTATCATCATCGTATCTTATCTTCTGCAGACCTGGTAGGAGCTCTAGATCCGTACGGAGTCTCCCTAATAAATAAAATACAGCAAAGAAGGAACGATGAGAGCGAGGTGGCGATTGGAAGACGGCGGGAGAACAGCGTGACAGAAACTCTGGATGTAAGCTACACTGCTACAATCTCATAAATTCTCAATACGGCACGGCAGATCTGAATTCAGAAATGCACTGTCTGACCCTCGAGAGGGGGCTCGAGAAGGAACGCGTGAGGGAAATGATGAATCGACGCCAGAGCTGCCCGAGGGAAATACGACATCCTGCAACGCAGTTGAACAAGACACAAAGGACAGAACGACAACGTGCAATGATGATTATTTGTTAGAAAACAACCTAAAGAGGGATTGTAAAACCATATAGTATTTTGGGGGTTTGGTGGGGGCGGATTCTTATCAGA
Source organism: Bigelowiella natans CCMP2755 (assembly GCA_000320545.1). Lineage (NCBI taxonomy): Eukaryota > Cercozoa > Chlorarachniophyceae > Bigelowiella > Bigelowiella natans. The sequence goes on along the minus strand of ADNK01000778.1, from coordinate 24,616 downwards.
ATGAAACAGAAGGTCGGTGCTTATCGCCTCGGTTGCTGTTTTCTTGGTTTCAGTGTTACCGCATCGTGCAGGGTTGGAAGCCTGGGGTCGTCCAGGCGCGTGATCACCATCTCATATCCCTGACGATAGTGCACAAAACCGTGAGTGTGTTGCTTTCCAAACATCGACAAAAACCGCTTGTATGTGTTGGAGCCACCCTCACAATACCCTCGTGATGTGCTCTCTCTCTCTCTCTCTCTCTCTCTCTCTCCTCTCTCTATTCTCTGAAACGAATGATGATAAATACCTCGCTGGTAATCCTGTCTCGCAGCAGACCAAGCAGCCTGTCGATAGAAGTAGTCGTGCGGGGAGGGAATATGATAAGCACGTTACAACCTCTCAGCAAGGAAGACCGGAGTAGTGCAATGCAAATACAAGCACAATCACTGTCTCTCTTCCTCCCCCTCCTCCTTAACAATGATCATTATTCTTTGCTACTACTACAACTGGTGGTGGTGGTGGTGGTGGTACTACAACAACTACTACCTCTGGCGTCCAAGTAAGTCTGCGAGGATCGCCAAGCACTCCTTTGCCCACAGCTGCACCTTTCTTGTTGGGTCTTCAACTACAAGCGCTACGGTGCATGCGATCTGTAGTGGTGCATCAGCAGCAGCATCAACAACAACAACAACGTGCAAAGAAAGAAGAAGAAAAAGGGAAGGTAAACACAATTAGGCTTCTCAAAGTTGAAATAAGGGATATTGGCCATATACGTTTAGATCAGGGTGTTCGGTTGCTGTTCTAAGTTTTGGGGAAGATGCTGCGTCCGTCGAATAGCGATAATGCATGAGTAGTAGTAGTAGTAGTAGTAGTAGTAATAATAGTAGTAGTCGCCATATTTTCAGACACATGAAGAGAACACGTAAATAGAACTCAGACCTATCCACAGTGTAGTATATGCTGCTACGTGTTGTTTGGAAGACTTACATCGTGGAAGGACATAGTCCGGTCGTTCTGGCAGCATAGCAGTGCTAGGATGATCACATGCACCACCTGCATGCGCACCTGCCAGTTGTCGTCCGCGAGGTGGGTCAGCAGCGAGCCTGTCACGACTCCTGCGCCGCAGTTGAGCAGCAATGTTTTGAACAGCTTCATCTCCACCCGAATGACCAGCTTCGTTTCGGCGAACTTCTGGACCAAAACCTGCATGAATAAACGGAGTGAGAGAATATTTAGGAGGCATTAATACCCACGAGCTTCCGGAAACTGCTAGTAAAAGTAGTGGTAGTACTATTTCTACCAGTAGTAGTAGTGCTGCATCCGAGCCTGAACTACTTCACATTTTACTATTGCTTCTAGTTTTAGCAACTTGCTGCAGCAGCAGCAATAGCACCGTAATGAGCTACATGCTCTCTCTCTCTCTCTCTCTCTCTCTCTCTCTCTCCACCAACATGAGTAGTATTCAACTCCTTCCTACGACGACAACAACATACTATTCCTCTACTACCGGAAGCACTCGCTGTAGATATCGCTGCGTAAGAGGCCCGAGAGCTTGGAAGAAGGTATTCATCATTGTCAACCCATTCATGACCACCTAGATAATAGAGAAACAACCGGTTGTTGTTCAAACAGGTTTTAAGCTCTAATATATATACAACCGGGGTAGTCAACAATCTCTTTTAGTAAACAACACATGTCGCCATCAAATAACCTTGAAATGTCGATCTTTGACGACAAAAATAAGGAACTCGAGTAGGTTCCCTACCTCCGAGCCTAGATTATGTCGGTTCTCAGAAGGTTGTTCACGCCGTTATTAGTTTGGGGGTGGTGGAGCTATATCAGCAAACGGTGGCCATTGAAAGAATGAAAGCTACACATAATGATACGCAGCGACTATCCAGGCAGTGTTAACATTATTCCCTCCCAGCGAACAAATCAATGAAAACTATATCAGAAATTGAGAGGGCAATCACCTATAGTCCGCACAAGATCGTCTTTCTCTCTCATCAAATTCAGTCTGCTCGTTAAACAGTGAGAGACACAACGGTTAAATTGTTCTTCTTTCCAGTCGGTAATGAGGATAAGTGAATAAATCTCGGAAGTACAAATACATCGTATTGTTTGTAAGCGGTTTTTTTTGCCTCTTCGCATCAAAAAGAAAGAAGAGGAAAGGGCGTGAGGGTAGCAGTACATCTGTGCGGAAGCCGTAATACGTGCTCTATACATCTGATTGATACAACAGCACCAGTAAGCATTACGATCAAAACAGGAGGCGATAATTATGAACACGTGCAAATATCAAAATGATTTTAGAACCGGTACCTTTGACTCCTGGTTAGCTTGCAACTGTTCGATCACATCGGTTGGGACGAAGCTAAATAATGTAGCATTGTGTTGGATGTGTTACTCTGTTGAAGAGGGCTTGCGTTTTCATAGTATCGTTGGCAATTACCCGAATTTGAGTCTTGACGACTGCCCATCTCTCTCACACGCTGAAGAGATACTACATTGAAAGGAAAAAGTTCTTCAGAAGAATCCATGAATCTAGAATTGAAACAACACTGCATGCTAGGGGGCGCTTCTTGGTGCTATTCTACGTGCTAAGAGCGCTACCTGTGCTCCCGTCTCGGGCTGCGAGAATGGGATTTGAACTCGCCCAGATCTGGGTGGGGAAAGTTGAAAAGGCGAAATTTACAACAGTAGCTTAGCAGGTAGTCACCATAGACTGGAACATACAATATGGTGTTGCTGTCGAGGTGTTATGTGTGTATATCTATGTTATATATGTGCACTTATTTTATTTACACATACATGACTTTCGATCATCGGTACTACAAATGCACGAGAATGCATATTATTTCACGAGAATCAGAGGATTTGTAATAGTAACCTGCGCTTCTCCTCGGGGTTTGGTGGAACTGGTATGAAATGAACATTCATAAGACAAGAACAACCCATGACTTGTAATGTGTCTCATCATCATCATCATCATCATCATTTGTTACAAAACTGAGCGATGCACTATTACCTGCGACGGCACTTCAGAAAAAGAAGGGATTTGGGAGATATCCAATGAAGAGCGGGAATTCACCTAGGTAAAGATTCATGCAAACAAAGATCAATGTGCGTTTGTTTGCCGTGTGCTTACGCGCTCAGTGTAACGGCTCGTGCAATGAATAGAAGAGGGGTCGTTGGATGATACCTGCTGCTGGTGCTGCTGTGCGTTGTGGTTTTGGAGGAGATCAGGCATGTGCCTGAGGGGATAGGAAGTACAGTTTAAATGATGTTTGGAACGCTATCATCACCCCGCTGTTGATTGTAGACTTGGTGATTGCTTCCCGCTCTCATCTATCAGTGCTTCCATGATACTCCCGATGTAATAATATGCGTTTTTGTAACTCAATGGTCCTCCTCCTCCTTGAACTCGTAATAATAAGTTCCCCACCTTTTTAGCGCCTGCTGATGACTGTATCCCAACCTGAGCACCAGCTGAAAATACAACATGAACAACAACAACAACAACAACAACAGGATAACGCCAACCATCAGGGATTACTTCTCCATGCAAGCTGATAGTCATGCAAGTCTTTTTCATATGACACCATTGCCTCTTACGAAAGCAGTCTATGTCCTAGGATGATGATATTGACAAAATTTGTATGTACCCCTCCCATATGAATTATTGCTTTTTAAGTGAGTTGAGTGAAACGGTAGTGTTGAGATCAAACATCAGACGGGGTTTCAAGACAACTCACCTGTGGTACAGATTTTTGAGTGTTGTACAAGGTTTTCAGAGTCGCTTTCACAGCTTCCGCGACGCTCTCCTAGATAGAGGAATACAATGGGGACATCATTCAAGAAATGAGCATCGAACCATTCTAGTCGGTCGAAGGTAGCAATACTGCTATTTCATCCTTATATATCAGCAGCAACAAACACCACCTATCCATATTACTATTATTCACCTGCGAGTCATCCAGATGTGTGATGAGCGATGACAGCACCTGCTTCAACTCGATTCTGTGCGGTACCTGAGAATAGTTACACCAAACAATAATGACCATAGCTAATTTCATGCATGAGTGAAAAGGTTATCACTGTAAGCATGTTATTGGGAGTAACAAATCACAGGGAAAATCTTAGATTTGATAGGGTTTTGGCACGTCCATTTCAAGTATATTGCGGCGAGTATGTGTTTTTATCTCACCGCTTGGACTAGGTCAGGCACCGCGATAATCTGTTGAAGAACAAGATGTACAAAATAGAATAAGTCACGATCTTTCAAAGAAAACATTTTAACCACTTCAGAGATGTCATACCGAGTTCATACGCACTCGCGGCTCCCTATGGCTGAAGCTATGATAGTCACAAAAAAAAGTTATATGGATGTGATTCTGATTATTCAAAAGGATTATTGAATATCAATATATGTATCTTAGTTATATATCTACCCGCTCTGGGCCAGAGCATTCAGGATATGCTGATGAGCAAATAAGCGTTACGTTAGAAGAACACAATTCGTTCGAACGGACGACTTTTATAAGGAAGCAACCTGTGCGCTGAACGAGTACTTCATCAAGAGCAGGACCGTGTTTAGAGCAGCTTTGCGAGTAGTTCCCTGGCGATAGAAATACCAAAAATAAGTTTCTCCTCATACAACACATACACAGAGGGGGGGGAGGGGGGAAGGAGGAAGATTCAGAAGCTACATTCCCTCTATACCTTTCGTGATCCAAGGCTCATGACAATGTGCGGGAGTAGTCTGTGGAAGAGTCAAAGGCAAAAGATGTGATTTTCGAAATTTATTCCATAAGTCCATTTGGATAATACCCATCTACATGACGACTCAGCCTGCGGTCTGACTGCAAATGATGTGCTAATTCCCCCAAAAGGAGTAAGCATTGGTGTGACACACTGACAGAAAAGGGATTGGCAAATATAAATATCAAGCACTTCAAGGGAATGAAGAAGTTGAAAGCGAACCTCCACGATTCATCCACTAAGCACTTGTTTAGACACCTACATGATGGATAACACAACCATAGTTCCTTAAAATTCAATGCCAATTTATATATCTGGGATACTCTTGCAATTTTCAAAAATCCTAGAATATACCCAAAGAGTTTGTTTATATCCAAGCTTTTTGGAAGTCCATCCTGCTTTACCCGTGCCCTCAGTCTGTCCAGAGCGTCTTTTCTATCGGATGCCGTTCCCGAACTTGAGGATGAAACAGAAACCATTGCAAGTGAGAAGCTTCAAAATTAACAACCAAGTGAACGTGGACCTCAAGATCTGAAATTCTCGATCGCCACGAGCCGACATCGTTCTCTTGAGAATCTCAGTCGAGCAAAATGATATGAGCCCTTCTTCTAGTTAGAGCCCTAACGCCTGGATTTATTGGTCCATATACCACTTTCGTCAGACTAGGTTTGAAATATTCAGCCGTCACGGCTAAGGATGGAAATAGAAAATACTGCATTGGTTCCTTCCGATCAAGAAATCAAGAGCACTAGGGGAAACATGTATCGTTGCTCGGGTGCGTATTATTTACAATGGTTGAAATTCACGCTATTTCTCGTTGTCCAAGTTATTGTTAGAAATTTTATCGAGATACTTTAAGATTCATATTTACGCTCAACCCTTCACCCTCAACCCTCAGATAAAATGTCTTTACCCGGTTCACACAGTGCAGGGGGAGGACATCTCTCAGCAGCATTTGTTTTTGAAGCATATGGTAAGCACAAAGGGATATTCGCACAAGAGACAATATTCTGCTATTGTCGTCTAGTGATTTTTTCGAACATTCATGGAATTCAATGTGAACGTTGAGTTCAATTTCGATACTCTGCCAAGCGGCAAGAGTAGGGTCGTGTCTCCCGTTTAAAATACAGGTAAATTCTTCCTACCGTTGCATTTGTTGATCATCTCCAAATCGAATCCCGGGATTAATAAGTTAACCTTAAGGTAACAAGTATTCCGAAAAGCGCCTTCTTAGGTACGCACAGGCAGTTTTCTATCGAGAAAACTTCCCAGCTTGTATCAAGTCTTAATCGAGTCTTCCTCGTGTCATTTGAATTTTGAACATGACTACGTATTATAAATATTAGCTTGATTTTGGTATGTCGCTTATTATAAATGTCGGTATATCCAAACCTCGAGTAGCGTCGACAGAACTCAAACGCTCTTTGGCCACAGGATGCCTAAAGCGCAGCTGGCGAGATGGCAGCCGGTTGGCAGGGAGCGTAGTGGAAGAGTTTTCCATCTTCTTTCCCCATTTATAGCATTACTATTCTGTGGAAATATCGTATTACTCAATCTGAGGTCGAGTGATGAAGCGGGACTACGAACGGTTCCTCTTCGAAGCAACAATAGACAGGATTACACAAACCGACAAATGATGATCGGGACTTTGCCAAGCCTACAGGAGCTCAGAGGCCAACAGGCTCTGGCGAGAGGTTCCGTTTCACTTTTGTCAAGAGCTTCCAAATACAAGATCGAGATGTCGAACGGTTGCACCTAAAAAATTCAAAAAATTCTAATGCCACATGTAGATCTTATCCTGTTCACCTGTTAATATAAGGTGTTCGCTCTTCGAAATTAAGACGATTAAAATCATCAAAAGGAGATTCAGAAGTTCGCAGCCAAGCTTCCCGCCGAAAGGAGAACTCCCGTGTGCCTCGCAACCGTGAACAAATTATGGATAGGGCAGATTATGAAAGGGCTCAGCAGATACTGCAACGAAGTCATCCCAATACAAGAACTTTTTTTCCCTTTTCTTTATTTTACAGATAGTCTCCCCAATAATATCTAATAAAAATTATCTTAATAACGATGTCAATTGTCTTCTTCTACGCCTTGGCAGTTGCTCCGGTGGAGTACTTCAACCATTTGAAATCGTTGGATTCGGAGAAGGACCTTCATCCTATTCCAGGGGCCCCCAATCCCATTGAGGTGTAGCTTTCCTACTACGACGACAGCACACGATTATCTTCTTGAGAGATAGATGTACCACTAAATGACGGGAATGCAAAACCCTTATTATGCAGATCACAGAAAATTCACGCCCTGTAGTCGTAGCCGGGCTCATTCGTGACGCTTTGGCCTCTCAGCTTTCTGAGATGGAGTCACCTCTTAACTCAAATTCTAATACGGTTGTTTCTAAGAACCACTAATACAAACCGCCTACATTCTGCCTGATTGCGATGGCCTTCAACTTAACTCTGTGTAGGAGTCGCCGTCTAATGCAGAGGAAAAACCTCCCAAGGCTGTGTTACATGCTCGTGGAATGGCCGCGATAAACCAGGCTGTCAAAGCCGTTGCTGTAGCTCGAAAGAATTGGATCACTGAGAGGTGGGCTAGCGTCCATAAATTGAGACTGATGCAACAGCTAAAAAGTGGTTACTGTATAAACTTCGCAGGGAAACTAAAGCGAAGATGCGCGAGAGCTACGTAGCAACTGCCGCTGAAATTGGGGCAGAAGAGACTTCAACGATAGCAAAGACTGAAGGAGGGGGTGAGTGTCATTCATTTTGGCGGAAATCACTAGCCGTTGGTGAGACTTAAAAACATTGACACAGAGGAGACTGGCGTCCAGGGGAACTTGGAGAAGCTAGGCTCTGACTTAACTGCATACGTTCGGATGCATCCCAGGTATTTTCCCTCCTCAATTCATTGTTACCTTCCTTCATGAGTTTAGGATACCGCCCACGTACATGCGATACACAGACACACACATTTATATTACAAGTATAAATATATGCGCGTATATATATATATATATATATATATATACATATATATTTATATGTTCATATTTATATTAACACAGGGAGGAGTTGACTTGGGCTTGCACTCTAGAAGTGGTTCCTTTCACACCCGAGCCAGAGCCTCCGCTCCAATTGGTTTGGACTTCTAAAACAGAAATGAGCGATGAAGCAGTTGCTTTCTCATTTAATTCTAATCATGTACTCATACATATCACCAGGGCGAGATTATTGAGTATAACTCTTCTACTCACGGCGTTTGGATCCCTGGGGAGGTCAGTTGTTACTCTAAACCTTCTATGATAGCAGTAGATGCTAGACGAATTTGTTGTATTTTTCATGGAATCATGCTCTCCTTCCACTCTTCAAGGTGGTAAATATAAATGAGGACGGTACCGTTGATCTCAACATCCGTGAAGAGGTAGCATAAACAACTCGTTTGCCAGTCTGTCGATCTTTGAGTTGTTTCTCATTATGAAATACGTCGGAACTTTATCAGATCGTCCTCCTTATCCCCTTTCATCATCACTTCACACAATGCCTCCCTAATTTATTATTCTGCTTGCGATGAAATAACCTATTGCCTATCAGGCTGATCCAGCTCGTATTAGGAGGCTGATGGAAGAGGTGCGTCAAGAGGAAGAGACAGATGGGGGAGAGAAAGCAACGTAGATTGTAAGTGAATAGGGAAATTGACGAGACATGTCTTGGTCAAATCTGATTTTTTCCTCGTTGTGTGATTCACGCAGTTGCGAGTTGCGCGTACTAGTGAACCTGACTTAGTAGCTAAGACAATATCATCAAAGCTCAAGCACGGTGAGTGCTGACTGTCATAGAATATGTTTTCCAGACTTTGTAATTACGTGATTATTTGATAACACACTAGGCCAAGCGTTAATGCTCGCAGCGATAGGTATATACTGCTCAACTTCTGGAACCCCACCTATACATTGGGATAATCGAAATATTTAAGCAACTTTGATTCTAATATTGTAGGCCCCTCCTCAGTGCACGCGGCAATTCTTGGAATTGCGTTGGGATCGTTGTACCTGCAAGAGGAAGAAGGTGCTACGGATATTGGCTTCAGACCGGGTTAGTAGCTTTGCTGACAGCAAGTGTGAATGGATGGAATCAGTCTTGACTTTATCCTTGATATCTTACTTCTCATGTGTAATCAGAATTCACAACAATTGAGCTTGGATCAAGTATGAGAAACAAACTTTCTAACATAGTCTCTTGTACTCTTAAAACTAGTAAATTACTTATGCGTATTTTACAGGCGGTGCCAGCTCTAAATTGGTCACCCTCCGCATTATATTGGATGCAAATCTGCGAGATGAAAGGTTGCGTCCTCCTCCAAAAGGAGCTACACATGAGGAAAATAACGGTGATTTAGGAGGAGGGACGGGAAAGATTTTAGCAAGTGACAAACCAGATAGCCCGACACCCAATTATTATTAGCTCTGGATAATGTTCTGGATAATGTATAGCCATATTTAGTACAGCCTAGCTTTCTAGTGTAGCTAGTCTCACTGCGATGATGTAGAGAATAAGAAAGAATCATTGACCGTTTTACTGTTAAAGTATCAGCTACTTACTCGCATATTTGCATGCATGACACTGATATGCTGCGCGCACGCAATCTGTAATATAAGAAAAATCTCTCCACGAATCGCACAATCATCTTGATTATTTTGAAATCACGCGCTTGGTAAAACATGGTGCATGCAATGCATCATTTGTCACAGCAGGCTTCTCATCACATTCAAGTGCTGAAGTTAGCAATTTTTGTTTTTTGTCACACACGCGAAAATTTCCAGTTGTCATGCACTCATCAACGCTTGTAAATGATGTGCATCTAGCGTCAGCAACGTCATCGACGCTCATGCTCGTCTAGGCACAATGACTGATGACGACGACTCCGAGTCACATCGTTGAGAATGAAAACTTGTGGTTCCAAAGCTGCAACTTCATTGACTTTCATTCAATGCTCTGCCAATGATCAGAAATCAGAAGCTAGCTCTTCTTCCGTGGGAGCAGTCATGGTTGCTTTGGGCATGCCGTTCACTGGCTGCTGTTTCTCAGAATCAATTCGATTGGGGAAATTTCTCTGAGCACAATCCAGGGAGTCGACGTCTGATTGACAGGTGAAAGAAGGAGAAGAACACGTGGTCCCTGCTAGCCTGTGAGAAGAAGGTGAACTTTCACATTCTGCTGGAAGTGCACCTTCATGTTCTACTGGAAGTCTGTCAACGACCATCTTTCACGATTGGCCACTTCACCCTAGCACATGAACAAGTGAATGAATGAATGAATGAATGAATGAATGAACAATGAACAATGATGAAAAACCACACCTCCAAAGTGTGACATGACACTTGCAAAGTGCGAAATGCAGTGCCTCGAACTGGCTTCAGTGAGGACGGACTAGCAAGCTAGCGGGGATCGTGCAAAATGGCACGAACCAAACATTGAATGCATCATCTCTGATCTCTGACAGCTGAACGACGACAGCGCTGTGTGCTGATGGCGATGACGCATGGCATCAACTCTAGCAAGAAGATGGGCCCAGAACTGCTCGCATGCCAAACAAATGAATTGTGGGAGTGGTCGGAAGGTGAGTCAGGCACGATTGCCTTTGTTTTTGCATTGCGACTTGAATAATTCTCGGAAATGCGTCCAGGAGAAATCCTGATGACGAACGTGCGTTCCCCTCCGACACTTCCGGACGACCCCTCGTCAGTTCGCCACCTCTACGTATTCGTTCATGGATTCGGGAGCTCGGGAGCTCGTCATGGGTTTTATGTGAAGCAAAGAATAGACGCTGCAACATTGAAGAAGGGAGGATGGACGTATATCTGCAGAGCGAACTCATCTAGCTGGGACGTCGGCACTTTCTGGAAAACCTCAGACGGCATATATGAAGGGGGACAGCGAATTGCTCAGGAAATTGTAACAATTGCAGCAGAATTTCCGAAACTAGAGTATCTTTCGTTCATAGGGAGCTCATTAGGTGGGCTATACTCAAGGGTGGCCGCTAAACTACTGTTTGGAAAGGAAGCGATAGATCAGGAGACCAAGGGGGGAAAAAAAATCGCAAGATTAAATAGCGACATCTTGCCTGGAATGTTGATAACTCTTGCAACTCCTCACCTAGGTGTGCGTTGTTTGTACACACAGTGGAATTCTTGGCTCATGGGCTGGATTAGGACTGGGAAAGAGCTGTACTTGACCGACGACGACAAAGCTCCACTGTTGCTAAGACTGGCCGAAGGAGCATACATAGATGTATTGAAACGATTCAAGGCTAGAATAAGCTATGCGCCCATTTGGGACGACGGCATAGTTGCATTTGCTTCGTCAGGGATATCAGTTGACAACACGGTGTCTTTGGGATCCGTGGACTCTGACAAGGGAAAGAAGATAGGATTGAAGATTGGCCAAAATCCTGTTCTCATTACAAGATTACATGAAAAAAAAAAGGATCCCAGTAGTGATAAGATCTTGCCCTATTTCAATGGGGATGCAAAGGAAAAGACACTGAAGGTGATGGTAGAAGGGTTGAGAGACGTGGGCTGGACTATAATTCATGTAAATCTTGATCATAAGAGGCTTGCTACCCTTTATCCCTCCACTGAAAAGCGCCCCAATGTGTTCAGCGAGGCTGTACTTAGCGATATTATTTCTCGACTTCCCTGACATTGGCATGATCAACAGACCCAGCTTCTCTAGTTCTATAAGATAAAGTCTAGAAGTGCAAATGTATAGATGTGCGGGATGCTCTAGTGCTGTTAAAAAATGCGTGCTGGTATTAGACTGTAACATATGCTCTAAGCTTTCTGCTAGACAACAGCTGTGACATTATGTTTCTCAAAGACATCGTTGTAGCGCATGACTTCGAGCTGTGATGTGTTTGCACATGTAGTTGTAGCAGCTTAGCACACATAGAGCTGCTGCAGTGCACAGAAACCATCACCATATGTACGAGCATCTAGACATGTACATGTTCAGCACATATATGGTGACACCTGTACGACACGTGTTTGTTGTTTGTTTGCATGTGTTGTGAACATCTAAATGGTCATTGACTCATTTATCACAAATCTTCTAGCGGCACAGATTTTTTTGAAGTAGCTAGGATAGTGCCTTTGCTGCATTCTACTTCGTCCTTAGAGTCACCAACCTCTTGTTGTATAGACTGCGTGCCATTACTAGATGAGGTTTCTGATACTCGAATTCTATTTTGCGATTCCATACTTGATGACTTCATGCTGTTAGCTGGTACCAATCCTTCCCCAAACACATTTTTGAAGTCTTCGATTGCACGCCGATTTTTCAATATTGCAAAAACGATATTACGAAAGCAAATATTCTTGGAGAGCCTTGGATGCGAGGTTAAGGCCTTTTTGAACAGGCGAGCGATTTCCAGAGGTGGATTCCCGTAGGCACCACAACCCCATGCCCCAAGGACAATATCAGTGTGCCCGTGGATTGCCAAACAGGTCAATAGATTCACAATCTTCGCATACGTCTAACAATGCACAAATAATTCCTTAAACGAATGAGCGTCATCCATATCCCAAAAAATATAAATTTGACATCAGAGAGGGTTGGCCAAAGAATTATGAGAAATTTGAAAGTCTTGTCATTGTCAACCTTTGCCTCGTACTTTGGCTCAATTCTCCCCTCACTTGTCGTGTTCATGTGCATGTAGCAATGTGCCACGACCGCTGACAGTTCCCGAGGTCGTGAGTACACCTACCCATGCTTCAGAATCATGTCCATTGCTTCGATATTTCACAAATACTATCGACCCATAACGGGCTCTGGAATATTGCTCATGACAACTCTTATGAATACATGATTCTATCTGCTCACCTTAAAGTCTTGATTGGAGCCTCCACGAATTACGTACAAACTCGGCACGTACAAGCATCCAAATTCTGGTAAAGGGTAGCTGCGTCGGCGGTGGGGGGAAAAGAGCAATGGTTCGTTGGGAATGAACGGTGTGATTATATATGCAAACAAGTGTTAAACACATCCCCACTTTCTTTATCAAACTTGCAACACAAAGGACAAATGCACGACTCGTAACGTAAATAAACCATAGGCAAAAAAAAGCAAGAAACACCTTGCAGCCTCTACACAGGCGGCCAAATTCGTTCTTCTACAGATCGCTTCTTCCTGTCCGTTTGCTCCTCGTTTGTACCCACCTCCAGGATTCTCCCCACTGCCATGAACAAGGACGGCCACTTTTACTTTCCTATAACCTAAGAGATACGTATTCCAATGATAATATTATATGCAACGCCGCATTGTGTTCTTAGAGTTTAAGAAGATGCTTTCAAAACCTTTCTTTCCTGTTACCCCTCCCAAAGTGCCTTCGCTTCCTGTAGCTTCTTTATCGGAGAGGGCTTCCTATATTTTGAATTCATGTGATTTATCTGATGAATCAGCTCATCGATCCTGTGCTGCAAGTTCAATAAAAGCTACCTGCATCTCCAGAGCAACATCAAGGCAGTCCTGGTCCACTATCCGCACGCTGGGGGTATGTATACTCGAACAATCGACATTCACCTCCTTACCATCTCCTGGCAGTTTCTTACATGCGTCTCCCTTCACAATAACACACTTTTCAATTGCACGTCTCTGCAGTTTGGCTGAAAGCAGCCGCTTCTGGTGTGCAAGTAGGTGTAACGTTTCTCTCTGCACTTCGACCAGATCTCGCTTCGAATGGGAAGGTGTTGAAGAACGACCATTTCTTTTCCTCCTCAACTTAGTCTTCTTCTGTTTTGCCATCCACTATTGAGAGACGAATGCGTGCAGGGGGCGCCTTCCCTCCTCCTACCCTCGCTGCTTTCTCACACAAGAAAGCTCCGAGGCGGATCAAGTTCCGAAGGAAAACTCCAACCCGAACAACATGTCATTTCCAAGGTGCGACAACTTGTAAAAATGAAAAATAGAACCGATAACATGCCGTTTCCAACATGCGACACGGAATACGAATATACAAGAAGGTGTGGAACCACAACCGAATGGTCGTCTTCCAGAGAGCACTGGGAGCATGGGTCATCTCCGTGGGAGGGTGTGGGGGCCCCTCCAACCTGTAGATCGAATCTACACCATCTTCCTCTTTAAAAGGGGTGTTAGAGTTGCTGTAGCGTTCTAGGAGCATGATTCTCGGGCTGGACACTCTGGATAAACAGCTGGTTCTGCACTTATCTTACTTATCGACGACAATAGAGGGATCGATTTGAGAAAATAAAGCCCTGACTAGGTGATATCTATGTCATCTATTATTGTATGAGAGAGTCTGTTTTATACCGTCAGATTTTCTTGGGGTATGTTCTTATATTTTCGATCGCAAAGCTCAGCGCTCATGCAATCGAGCGAAATGGGGGCAACCTCAACAAATTTGTACGTACAGTTAAATAGCCTATTTGTTAGCGCTTAACACTCAACTCTGCCCTAATCGTTACTATGTGCCGCGATGATCCAATGATTATTATCAGGTTGTCGTTATGGAGTGCACACTATTGAAAATCCTGCTTTCTGTCGGGTGCGCTGTATATGCACACCTTACTAATTTGACAAGAAGTAATGTAACTTTGGTGTTCTATCCTATAAGGTACTTTGTGACATTGGAGGGTACCTTGAATCAGCTTTGGACTCAGTGAGAATTAAGATCTACTTAATTATCCATCCTCAACAATAAAGTCAATACACAATATATTTATATAATATCTACCAAAAAAGGTTAAAGAAGCACCGAAGAATGCTCCTCTCATTCATGGTAGTAATAGTGGTGTGCCAACAGGATAGCGTATTGTCGATCATTATTGTGATCCTGATGTGGATGCACAACACAGATCCCGTCTGGATTGTACATGTGTGTGGACGCTATTAACCTCATCGCACTACAAACCATCGACCCAAGGACACTCACCATGCTCGGATCGGTATAAATGCATCCTTCACAACACGTGCACACACCCACACACCTACACATGTCAGAGAGAAAGAAAGAGTGCGTGAACGTTCGGCACTGTGTATTAACCCCACAGCTCAAGATTGTATGCATGGGCGTCGTGTGGTCGATCTTCTTCCAGAAAAGGCTTTCGCTGCTACAATGGGCTGGTAATCCTACTTCTACTAAATCTACGAAATTAGAAGAGGAGGGAGAAGAGATATATGATTATAAATGTGATTCTGCTTTTGGTTGGTGATCGATCGGTCTTATCACAGGGCTATGCTTTATCACCATTGGATGTGCTTTGGACCAGTTTGCGGCAATGTAATTCGTAACAGAACTTGAATTAGCATAGATCTTATCGGCCACTGGATCAGATACTCACTGAGCAGCGTATTTTTGTTCAGAATCGCAATAGAATTGATGTAGTTATCATTGTTATCAGGCTGCTCCAAGAGGCAGATCCGCAGAATGGTGGCAGTACTCCCTTACAAGGTGTGTGGATAGAGAGCGGATTATAGACGTATGTTAGCAGCACCATTAGCACATCGCTCCCCGTCATCACCATCATATTTTCATTATTTGTACCCCTCCAATACCCGCCCTCACAATCCCACCAATATATATATATATATATATATATATATTTCAAAGATGGTGGAAGTATCGAAGCTGCGACGACCTATGTCGTCAGCCCGTCATTTGCGCGTGTACTTGTGATGATCGAGGTAACAGTAGCAGCAGCAGTAGTAGTGGTAGTAGCAAGAGCAGTCGTTTTTAAAAATCCTCCAGTTAGCATTAAGAACAATATGATAGGTAGAACGACCGACGTACACATCAAGTGTCGTCTGCTGCTCCTTTCTGTGTAAATATGGTTACATCTGCAGCTGGATTTCTCTCTCTCTTTCTCTTTCTCTTTCTCTCTTTCTCTTTCTCTTTCTCTCTTTCTCTTTCTCTCTCTCTCGCCCTCTCGCTCTCTTGCTCTCTCCTTCTCACCTCTTCCACCTCTTCCTCCTCTTAGATAATCTTGGTCGTACTTGCCGCGGTTTACTTTGAACTTCTCGTAAAGAGAAACTACAATCTGTCGATTGTAATTACGAAAAGAAGAAGAAGAAGAAGATCACGATAATGAAGAAGAAGAATGAATGAAAGAAGACAGACCTCATACATTTGATATCATGCATAATAACTTCAACAATCTCATAGTAAGTTCTCCAGAGAGTCGACAGGCTGGTGGTCTTTAAACGTTTGATTCATATATTCTGGTGCTGCTGCTGCTATTGGTGTGTCACAGAACGTTCAGAACTTCTACTTATATACGAATAATCTCATTCTTGGTAATAGAAGCAGCATCAATAGTAGTAGTAGTAGTAGTAGTAGTAGTAGACGTAGCAGAGAATCACTTATCATTGTATTCGTTGGAGCGTCCATATTGCGTCGTCGCTGATGCTGAAGCTGATGTTGCTGTTCCAGATATGTTTTCAACGCTCTCCATTCAATCATTAAATACTTCCACACCCATACGTACGCTCTGCAGGTGCTATCTATCAATTCGTTCTGTATTTCTTCCAACTTGGCCCGCAATCTGTTGTTAGCCACCATCATAGTGGTGGTGCTGGTAGTAGTGGTGAAAAAGCAGCTATAGCAGCGTTGGGGGGAAGAAGCGACGCTAGCAGTAGCAGCACTACGATTAAGGAGGGGACGGGGGAAGGCGGCGGAACATACAATTCGTTAGCTACTTGGATGCTTGGTTTGTTTGCTTTACTCTGTTTGATATGTGTGTGTGCGTGTGTGTGTGTGTGTGTGTGTGTGTGTGTTAACCAATAAAGGAAGATACCCTTTCTGACCTTTTCTCTCCCTGCCCCTCCATTTACCTTTCTTCTTGACGATTCTAACCGCTTTTCCTCCACTGCTGGCCAAATTCTTGTCCTACGCCTGATGCCCCTCTTCTCTTCTTTGAATAAATGTCAGATTACGACTGGAAAGCTTATGTATTGGTACTTTCGCTATCGCTAGGAGGAATCCTCACAAGGTTGGTCGATAGAGCCAAAGGAGTGAAATGGTGGAAATCTGACCTCCTGATAGTGACGCTTCTGCAGCAGCAGTGGTTGCTAATACTTGCTGTGTGGTCGCCTGATATTAATAAAAAAATTTGGCGTGTACTAATAAGCAGAGAGCATGATTTAAATCAACCAGGATATGCTACCGTTTCCCTATTCAATGTCTTCATATTTCATGCCTCTCGAGAATACTTCCTCAAAGGAGAATCGCGTGTATTATGCTACGACTGCTGCCGATTGGAGCACAGCATGCAATTTGCAATTCTTAAATGATACTGCATACGCTGCTCTTCCTCCTCCTCCCCCTCCTCCCCCTTCTCCTCTCCGCCTTCTCCAAACAGTATATTTATGAAACGGTTGGATTCTGTGCGGAAAACAATCGCAATGGCATGCCAGGTCTTTCGTCGAAGCATGAGTTTCCATTAGAAATAGAATAATCGTATTGTGTATGCTACTTACTGGTGCCGTCAATGCATAGAATGTAATTAAGTTTTGCGTTTGTGTGCAAAGATGGCGTCGGACGCCGCACTAGGCTTTTTAGTTCTGAATATACCGCTCCGAGGTTATAGATATCTATAGTATTGTAGCGAGCCAATTGTAAGTTCTCCATGGAGACTTATTAGCAACTATACTGAGATTAGTTATATTTCCCATATTTCTGTGTATACATTCACCTGCATACACATAAATGTGTAGCTGCAGACATACAACTTTGTACATATTTTTGAAAATAATAGTACAATATTCATGTGTGTATATTTGTACGTGTGTATGTGTTTGTGGTTGATTATGGGATGTGATAGTTTGTTTCATGTGATCACCTTAATTGAAACATAAAATCTAGGTTTTGCCATCGTCGCTAGCTGTATCGTAGCAGGAGGAGTTTACTTCTACAGTATTGGCACTGGCAAAAGTACGGAGACCAAGTGCAAAAAGTTTGCTGTGTGACAAAAATTAAGCCAACTTGCATGCTTTGTTGTTGCATGTACGATACGCCTATCTTATCGTTGAACGCCGCCTCGGCTTACGCAACCACCTCGCACATTTGTATTATTTTTGGACGCTATGGACCATGCTCATGCACGTACACGTTGCGTTTCATTGCTTTCGAACAGTGTGAATAGAGCCATAGCTATATAGATAAGCCCGCTGTTGTCACGTGCACAGATTGACATGTGATGAAAAGAAAACACGAACTGCTGCGCGAAATGCGCGACATTCCAGACCGAAACAACATGCATTTGATTGCATGAAACACATCGTATCATAGCGGAAACCAACAGATTTAACATTAGCGCTGTAGCCGCTGCATTGAATAGCTACATGCAAGAGTGACCATTACTAGTCATTGAACAAATTTAATTGATTAATTACATCCATCTTACGTGCTCAGTAATACAAACGTAGCGCTTCCCACGCACGCACATGTGCGCGTGTAGACAATAAGCGTTGCTTGCACGGTACTAGTAATACCACCTTACTACGTACGTAGTGTAATGTGGCGTGTAAACTATTACCTGAGCAATTGCACATAGCGCTGTACTACACAATGAAAGTAACTACGCGTACATGTGTATTGCTTTTTGCTCAATAGAGAGGGCATGCTGCTCACGTAGCAGTTTAATAACCATACACTGTCGCAAACGCTACGATTAATATGCACGTGTGGTACTAGTAGCGCTATACACGAATATGTTGTTGATTTTACATAGCTGCTACATTGTTAGCAACAGCATAGACATATATGTCCATATAGCAAATACGATACAATAATTATCATCCGTACCGATAATGACTACATTTGGAAAACGTACATAGCCAACGTATCTCTATGATAGTTTTTAATATAAATATCAGAATCTACGCTCCACAGCGATTTATATTTAGGCGCCGAAGACGTGACCTTAAAGCGCGACATTATCATGTATGATTTCCAACAATCGCTGGCAGATTCCGACACCAGACTTAAACGATTGTTGAACGTACCTATCTAGGCAATGTCTCGTGCATGTTCTTCCTCTTTCTGAAAAAGCAATGCGGTTAGTTGGTTTGAGTATTCAAATCTTGGTGCATGTTGTGCTGGCGTTAAAAGGGAAAACCACGACAAAAGGACATCGCTGGGAGGATAGCTTATTTTGCATGTAATCAACGAGCGAACTTTCATGGCACCCACCTTCTTCTTATAGTCAATGTCAGCTTGAGCGACTTCAGCGTCATCCAGAAGATTTGGACAGCAGCATAGGAAACACTGTAATAGCAGGATAAGTATTTCGGTTAATAGTTAATGATAGATGCCGCGAGCATTTTCCCAATATTAACATAGTTTCTTCTTCTTCTTCTTCTACTTGCATCTAATAACGTGCGTCTGATAATTTGCATCATCTTTCTGCAATATCAATACTTACCGAACAATACGCTTTGCAGCAATCGTAGACGAAGTACCAAATGAGTACTTCCATTATCCAGGTTATAACACACGAGCAAGTGAATAGAATAACTATGGCACCACAAAACAAAAAGAAGAAACACGCATGAACTTCGTCAAAATCACAATCTCATAACAATTCCAACTCGTGTTGTACCGGTCGCTACTGCTACCATCGCACCGACGAAGGGATGCACACAAAGAAAATCATGGAGAAATGGTAGATCGGCGAAAATACGAACATTAACAGTAACTGATCAGTATTATGTTTATATATTACGTGCCATCTGCCCTCCATCCGGCTGGCGCATGGTATATACAGCGATAACCGAAAGCAAGATTGCCGAAGGTACGAACATCAAAAGGCCAAGCGTTATGAATTTGCCGCAACAATGCCGCCCAGACATCATCTGTTGGGAGAGATGAGAAGAAGATAAGGCGAACAAACAAAGGCGAACATTAGGGCCATCTCTTCTTGGAAACATGCATGGTCCGATGATATGTCATGCATGCATGCCAGTCGCTCGTATTCTCACCTGGTTGAACCCAACGTTCTTGAAGATAGACGACATCAAAAAAGAGATGATGAGGCATAGGAAGACGGTCAGGAACAACCTTTCCCCGAAATCCAATCCGCTTTCACGGAGGGTGAGGGCGAACATCAGATTTGTCTCCAGATCAAAGAGGAAAAGATATGCGCGCGCATAGCGTGGGAGGTCGCTTTGATGCTTTACACAGAGGACGGAAAGAAGTGTGTGATGATGATAGAGGAAGTATTTGAAACCGCGTTGGAGCTCAGTCTTCTGCGATGTATATTTAACCGTATGCACGACAAATAAATAATTGTTTGTCAGTTCATTTTGATAAGGGAAGAGAAAGCGATCTACACTACACCCCAGGAAGAAAAGAACGCATTCAAGATTATGGCGACTTTTTGGATGGGAATTGATTTGCAATCATACAGTTCTGGAAAAATTGCTACTTGTTTACCTTCAAATCATCATCTTCCTTCTCGACCCTCGGCCCAGGCGACGCACTTGTGCTTCCTATAGATGGTTCGCCTAGGTTGGCGGGCTACAACACAAAAAGGTTTTTCCTGTCATGGGTATGCTCATAGTTGCTAGGTTGGTACTAAGACTTTCCACTATATTGTGTTTTGAAAGTATTCATTGTAAGAAATGCCGCCTTTTCCCTCAAAGTATGGTAATACATCATCTTAACTGTCGCATTCATTGGTCTCAAAGTTGCTACCATGTCGTCATCGTCCTTTTTCTTTTTCTTCAGCTTCAAGTTGTACTTGTTTGCAACTGAAATGTAAAATATTCAGCGTACTACGAAGAGCAAATCATTAGGAAGTAGGGATGCTTGCGTGATAATTGTGGTTTACACATACGCACTTGCTTGTTTTAAATCATCCCCTTTCAACTTGCGAACATCGCGGGGACTGGACTTCAGCTTTCTCTGTAAATACATTGGGGGAAATAGTTTCAAAAGTTATGTCTACTCAAGGTGTCGGTGATCATGTGGGACGTCAGAGAAAGAAACACTTTATAAAGTTTAAGTACACTAGATGCTGGAGTTTGCCCGGTGCCGTCGAAGTCATTTTCGAGCTCTTTCTCAATATCGTCCTACATTCAAGTTCTTTATTTGTTGAACAACCACAAATTGTGAATGTGGCATACCAAGGTATAGTCGTCATCGTCATCCATCACGGGGTTCCGAAATTGATTCTTGAGAACACCAAAAAGAGATCTCACTTAGTCGTGTGGTTCCCATCTCTATATTTCCTCTCGAAATTTACGCGAATATGTGAATTAATTGAACTACCGCCATGCTGCTTTCCAGAAACGGGGTTCTTCACGTTAGGTTGCACTAGTGTTAAGGTTGGGGGGAGAGGGCCTCTTTCTCAGGCGTGAATCTGATTTGCTCGATAGATCTAGTTCTACCTGTAGATCTGGAGATCTCGATCTAGACTACGATGCTGTCGTCTGGCCGTAGTACATGTAACGGGAAACAGCGAGAAACGTCTGTAGAAACGCATAGAAACGCTCACCCCGACAGCCTGCAGTGCCGTTACAAAATTGGTGGTATTTTATTCCTACGACAATGTTTTCCCGATAAAAAACGAACGTGTTTTTGAAGCGTCGCTCGGCGGCCTTCGGATCAATTAGGCTGAGTGACGTGTCTGTGTGCTCTCCAAGCTTTGGGATTAGAACCTTAGCCCTGACAAGCTTGCAGCCAATTCAGCGGTTCAATGGGAATCGCCAGGACAGCTCTATGCCTTCTGGGTTTCGTTCTCTTTGCTTCAATAGCTGGTTCCGTCTTCCATTGCTCGTGTGTGTGGGTGTGCATTTAACTAGATGATTCGCACCCGATCTGTATAATAGGGCGGTTTTTGATGACGGAGGAGTATCATGAGAGATTGGTCTCACTGAGTAAATCGTCATTTGAGGTATTTATTATTGTACCTTTGTTCAGATTTATAAGTAATTGGTACACTTGATACGTGCGCCCGCGCGCGCATGTCTGCACAGGTTATGAACGATGCGGGGGCAGTAGTTATCGTTTCCGAATCAAATGGAACGGCTACTCCTTCCTTCGATTCAATGGATGAATTCGACACTGCAACTGTGGTGGTTGACACTGAAGCAGAGTTATACCGGAACGAACCGCCATGTAAACTGCTAACCGTCAGTGCGAATACGAGACTCATCCAATATATTTGCCGTGCATTGTTAAATGCATTCACTGCTTGTTCAACTCTTCTGTGATTCAGTGAAAGACCATGCACCAGAAGGGTATAGTATGAACAATAGAGTTCAGGTATCATGCTACGTGGGAATAGCGCTCTACCCTGCAACTCATTTGACCCGTTGCTCCCCATTTTAGACGTTACGCGAATTGAAGATGTGCGAGGCTTCCAAGGGAGGTCCAAAGGTATACTACGCACTTTGTATGTCGGGAAACTACTACCAACGGATTTGAGTCGTCGTTCGAACATAGATTTAAGTAATCTCATCACACTTTTAGGGACGAGCCCTTAAGTGTGAGAAGGATCCCTCCTGTATCGAGTGTGTTCCTAAGAAGTTTCTGGAACGTGCACAAAGTGCTATTGATGCGTTCAAGGTACGCAGTGGTGCGAGTATATTTTTGTTGTCGTTGTTTCGAGCACTGCAGCAGCTGTAAAACTGTCTGTCATGTTGTTCCGCAGGACGAAACTTTGAGAAAAGAGAGGAGAAAGAAGATTCGGGAGTGGTGCCACACATCAAGCCGTTCTTATGCTAGTGTGACTGATTAACACTAACTTTCCCTCATTATTCCTAGGTTTCCCGACACGACCACGATAATTTTGATAGCAACAGATCGGCATTTTGTGAAATACCTTTTGAACTTCGTTTGTACTTCCAAGTATAGGTGGTCTCTTGTTAAGTCGTTCCATCAAGTTAGCTTTTCACACTTCTCTTTTTTTCTCAGAAACTTTAATGTAGCGTCGAAGCTGCTTGTAGTCGCTACCGATATCGAAACGTATGCTCTTGAAAGATTAAACGTCGTCCGTGTAGTCTTACTTATATTTTGATTGATTTCCAGTTATAACATAGCAGTCTCGAAAAATCTGAAGGTCATTTCTTCAACTCCTAGATGCCTCCATTTGTGTTTCATGTTGTATTCTTCGTTTATCGATTGTACAGGTCGCAAAGCCTTCGTTCTACAACCTAACAATGCCTCTTCAAAGGTAACCTTATTCTCGTCAGATTCTAAGGACTCCCACGGTCCACAACCTTCCTGCGATTCATTCAAAGACACACAAACATACGAACAAAAAGAGAAAGAGAGAGAGAGAGAGAGAGAGAGAGAGAGAGAGATGGGGAGGAGAGGCGAAATAGAGAGAGAAGGTCTAACAACGAGTCCAGCATACTAATCATATTCCCCTCCCTCTTCTAGCGCGTTCCTCGACACTATGGTTGCAGTTACTGCTGCAGCTGCTGAGATTACTCAAATGGGGTCAGTGATCAAGCTGAAAAACAAAAAGGCAGAAATCAGGCGTATGTCTCCAACCAATCTTTATCAAATCAGATACAACGTTTGCATTCAAGACGCTGATGTGACCTGGTTTCGGTACAAACATTACCATCCCCGTTTTATATCATCGATACGGTCTAATGAAGCAACATCATGATATCTATCTATCTTGATTGGTATGAATGGTATAGGAATCCTCTTTGGCTTTTTGCACAGCCCTCACTAGCGTCTGTAGACCTCATGTTCCAACTAGCACCAAGGTAATTGTTATATCGTCATCGTTCATAACAATCAGTTAAGCATCTATGTATAAATGGTATCATCATCCTTTCTCCCACGGTCACGTCTATCAGATGGGATGCACAAGGTGTCGCAAACACGGGTAATTTATAATTTCATCTTTCATCCTCGAGCCTTGTTAAAGCAGATAAAAGCTTTACATGCTGCTGAACATCAGGATTCATACTTGCACGTGCGACGGAAAGAACGAAAACCTTTTTGAGGTCAACCGCTTGTAAAAGTGTAGGATCGCCTCAACGGGATAACAGCGTTTTCATTCCAATTTTCAGTTCCCTCCTGCACATATCCTCCTTGTATTACTGGGCTAGAGATGACCAGGTTTTATCCAACACATACCCTCCGCACTTTCTTTTCAGGTAATTGTTTTTTAATGATTTCAATCACCGCTTAGGTAATCTGGAATTCTCTATTGAGGCACTGGACCTTCAGCCAGCTACACTGGCAAACGCTCCCAAGGCACATCACCACACCAGAAAATTCCTGTCCTTTGCTCAGTTTGCTAACAAAAAGGATGCCTTCAGGAGGCTGAAAATTGCAGGTGCCAATGGTGGAGGCCGTTATATGGACCTACACACAGGGGTATCGTTGTGGTGAGTTGAAGCTTGCACAGATTAGAATCTCCTTGTGTTTTTGCAGAATGGATTCGATGGGACTGCACGCTGGATAGACAACAAAACTGTAATTGTTCATACAGTAGCCGGTGATAGTAAGGTTTTTACATCGTAGAAGGATAATTTAAATACTAATATGGGAAGTTTATCACTGCGTGAACGGGCTCGCTTAGTTCATGCAGCCGCAACTAGTTACATGCGTAAATACACACACACACACACACACACACACACACATATTATATACACATAATATATATATATATATATATATATATATATATATATATATTTATATATCTGTGTGTGTGTGTGTGTGTGTGTGTGTGTGTGTGTGTGTGTGCGCAATGATCTTGATTTATCATCATCTTCATCAGCATCATTATAGTCCAACCTCACACACATATTTATATATATATACTACCATTGCTACTACTACAACTACCTACTACTACCTCTAGAGTACTGGTGTGCTGCCTGTTGCTCGA
>ADNK01000780.1:5000-13556 GCA_000320545.1 Bigelowiella natans CCMP2755 | reverse complement strand
TGTGGTCAAGGAGACCAAAGAAGATGCCCACTCCCCACCCCCCACCCCCCTTTTTCCCCCTTAAATGATTATTGCGATTAGGTTGTAACCTGCAAAGACTGCAAGAATCTCCCCAGGATTGAGTTGGAGAGAGGAAAGGTAACAGCATTATCATATTTAACGACTCACTGTCATACAGTTGTCGTTCTTTGTTTTTTACCCCGTTTTTCACGCCAGTGATGTCAAATATCGTGTCCCCCTCCTCCCTTTGCTTGTTGCCTTTGGGCTCATTTTCAAGATCATGATGCCTCTATTTCTTGCCTTTTCTTGTTTCTGTTTTTAATGCATGCATGCAAACAAAAGGCTGTTCTCACAACTCTGGAGAGAGACGCCAATGCATTCTTCAGAGGCAAGAAGGTAGTAAGTGGTGGCAGTGGAAGTTGTTATATGAATGAATAAACGCCGCATCATCATCGTCATCATCAATCATCAATCATCAATCATCAACAACACCATCAACGTTCTAATCACTATTCTTTTCCCTACTGCGGCTCCTCCTCCTTTCTCCTCCTCCTTTCTCCTCCTCCTTTCTCCTCTTTCTCCTCCTCCTCCTACTACTACTCTTACTACTAGGGTGGGATCTTAGACAAATCGACTGCCAAACACCAAAAGGGTTGCAATTGCAAAAAGGTAGTACTAGTAGTAGTTAGTTGTTGCAGTAGCAGGGAATCCTACGTCAGTATTATTATTATTATTATTATTATTATTATCACATCATCTTCTTGAGCGACATATATCTATAGGAATGCGCCATTCTAACTATGATATAAATGTACCACTTACAACTCCTTCTTCTTCTCCTCCTCCTGTGTTAGTCACACTGTCAAAAGAAGTACTGCGAGTGCTTCCAAGCTGGTGTTCCATGCTCCGCCAGATGTAAGTGCAGGGATTGCAAGAATGACCAGGTGCTGTTGTTGTTGGTGTTGTTGTTGTTGTTGTTGTTAGTATTAGTAGTAGTCGTAGTAGTAGTCGTAGTAGTAGTGAGTCCCCTCCTCCTCCTCCTCCTCCTCCTCCCACTACTAACTACTACCACTTCTACTACGAGTATATTTAACAAACACCAATCATACTCTCATATACACTATTCCTGCTACCACTATATTCACACGATAATACTCCTATTGCCCCGTCGTCAATGACGGTGTTGCTGCTATTAGACTGAATGATATACGCATCACCATCATCATCATCATCATCATCATCATCATCATCATCCAGGCGAGTCGTCAAAGTCTAAAGGCCCGAGCAGCGGAAGAAGCAGCGAAGCGACTTCAGAAGACAAGCCGGAAACGAGCAAGGCCTTCCATAATGCGGAAGAAGAATACAACTGTACCGAGGGGAGTAGTAGCAACGACCCCAGCTCTATCCTCCAGCACTGCTGCAGCAGGATCCTCCTCCTCAAAGGGAGGAGGAGGAGGAGGAGGAGGAGCGGGGAGACATGTAATGATGGGTGCTACTACTGCTACCGTAGCAGCAGCAGCACCACCACTTGGAAGATCTTCAAAGATTCCAAGAGTTACAGCAGGAGGAGCAGCAGCAGCAGGTGGCGGTGGTGGCATGCTAGGCAATAGTGCTGCTGCTGGAGGACTTGTTGGCAGCAGCAGCAGCAGCAGAGCAGGAGGAGGAGGAGGAAAAGGTGTGAAGAACAAGAATATTCAGCCGTTGGGAGGATTTCATGCCAAGGCAGGAGCTGGAGGTGGAATAGGAGCGGGGGGGGCAGGAGCGAGAGCCATACCGCCGACTGCAGTGCCAACTGCAAATATTTCAATGATGGCAAAGCCCTCCACTGCCTTCAACCCCTTCCTCATGCAAGAAATCCCGTCTAATCTTGCCACAGCGCTGGAGGCGAGAATGGTGGGTGGTATCTAGACGGAGAATGATTATGATAATGATGATGATGATTAGTTGATTGATGATGATGATGATGATGATAATACGTGAATCATCGCTAAGAGAGACAGTAGGCAAGCTGCAGCAGCAGCTGCTCGTAGATTTATTCGTAGGGATTATTGGGGATTATTAATGTTGTCGTTTGTTCTGTTTTCTTTTCTCTTATGCATCTTCTTTGTTTTTGTGTCTCATCATCTTTCTCTATCTGCACACAACCACACACACACACACACACACACACACATATATATATATATATATATATATATACACACAGCTGTGGAACGTTGGCATGCTCCCACTTGCCGGTGTTGCAATGCCATCGCTGCTGCATGGGACACAGGTAAACAAAACCACAACATCGATGAGCATGACGACAATACTTCTAATAAATTTTGATGACGATAATAATAATTGGAAGATACGAAGCGGCACTTAAGCAGCATTAGTGATGCTATTATTATCATCATTATTTTTTTTTGTTTTTTTGTTGGAAGTAGTAGAAGCAACGATGAGAGCTTGGGCTGTTGTTGCAAGGGCATCGTTCCCTTGCCACTATTAATCAGTTTTCTTCCCCTTTCTGCTCCTATAATCATCATCATCATCATCATCATCATCATCATCCTCACCATCATCCTGTCGATCAGATACCCATGGCTCAAAGAATAATACCTCAACAAAGGGCCCCCCCCTCTCACAATTCAACTACCACAACTGCATTCAACAAAAAAAGCAGCTCTGTAGCACCAGCAGCATCAGCGTCAGCAGCAGGATCTACTAAGTCAGGGACAAACCCCCGCCCTATGGTATGTTTTTGTAGCAAATCTGCGCTTACTAAATACAGTAGCGGCAAAGACAATATCATGTATGTCGTGGCAGCAAATTGAGGCTTCTTATCCCACTTGGAGATCTCGAGATTTATTCGATTTCCACGTGCACATATGTTGCCTAGTTATCTGATTGTTGTTCTTGCTTGTTTCAGGGAAAGGAGTGAACGATGAGACATGAGGGAAATTTGGTCGCTAAGTTTGAATAATAGCTTGGAAGCTAAGAACAGCTCTTTTTGAATATTGAAATTGCGATTGTCTCGGCACGATGATAAATGCAGCAAGCGATAATCCTTTGCACAAATGTTGGTCGATGCACTGCTAATAATAATAATTATTCCATGTATCATGCTAAATTTGATTATGTATGATGCGCACTGTGTCAACACATTATTAGCCTTTGATTGCTTTGTCCAATTCTAATTTTGTTGAGCGATCAAAGATTGATGCGGCAGGTTGTAAGCTAGCTAACGATCGATGCATGTGCACTGTGTGTGGCGGAGCGACATAAAATTTATTTGCATGCTAGCTAGCTAGCCGGTACCGTAACATCTGTAGCACAATAAAGAGCGTGTTTAGTACAGGCATGTGTAATGTGTGTATATATGATACACATCGATTATGTTTTGATATATGGCCGGCGCTCTCTTAGCGCTAGTGACCTGTGGCGGTGAAGCTCAGATTCATGCACCATGCTAGCATGTGCTCTACTAGTGCTCTAAAGTAGTAAAGCTGAGAAGTGCTAGAGTGGCACATCTAGCAGCTAGCTAGGCTTGACTACTTGAAATCTCACGTCATGCATTGCTAGCTAGATTGTACTATACATTAGAACTCGCACGCCTATCTAGCTGTAGCCACGCAGGCTCTGATGGCGTGAGACAATTAAATGCGTGCTAGAATGGCTATAAATTTTGCATGATGGCGTGCGATAGCACATCATGCTATATGGCTAGCTAGCTAGATAGGCTCAATGAGCACGATATAACGACGCCCCGAGTCAACATGCAACATGACACAGTGATCGATCGACGCGGCTAATGCGATGCATGCATCGCATGGAACTGAGCGGCCTAGCCGAGTTCGTGCTTGATTATAGTCACTGTGTTGCTTGCATGCAGCTGCTTGTGGCGCTACGGCTGCTTCGTGAATTCGTGGTGCATGAACTTTCTAGATCGTATCAGCAATCACTAAGTATTTACATACCGCAATCTGTTCCCGGTGGGTCATCATCCGAACGCTTTCAGCGCTTCTATTTGATATGAAGCCATCTGTTTGATGCTAAATTTCTCTTTCGATTCGCCTTTCTCATCCTGAGATAAATGATCAGGCAACTCAGCAAAAGCTAAATGACAAAGATAATAATAATTTCCAAAACCTCTGATGAAAAACTATGGTGGCCTTTCCCACCGAAAAAATCAGGAATCTTGCACTCGTCCATGAAGTTCTAAATATAATTACGATGACCATATTCAGCTCAGGTGACACTCGATATTGTGGTGGCAACAGATACACACAAACCTTCAATTCAGCTTGAGAATCTGATGGAAGTAGTCGAATTTTATCTCTAACATTCTCAGGGAGGAGAGGTAGACAGAGGGAATACAGCTTTCGGAGTAGCATTGAACACGGACCAACCAGTAGATACTGGAAGAAGAATAAGAAGAAACAACAACAAGAAGATGAAAAGAAAACCCTATGTTAAGCAAGAAACGTACTGCATGCATTCATCGCAAGAATAATACAACCTTGACGCGATCGGGATATAACGACATGAATACGTTGATGAGCATCCTATGATAACTCATTTGAGCAATCTGTCTTGTCGTCAAGTTGCTAGTGTCTGATCCAAGCAAAATTCAAAATTATGGATGGGGAATTATAATCAAATTGGAAGACCTATGACAGAGGCACCTGCTACGATTACAAATTGATTGTGTCCTTCAGGAATGTGATGTAGACCCCATTCGATCATCCAGATATGAAGTCTTCGCTGCAGATCTACGTCAAGCGTTCGCCACTACACGAATTATCATTATTATTAAGACTAATTTCTAATTATTTCACAATAGATATCAGCGTTACATTTTTCCTGCTGTTTCTAACCCACAGGATCGGTCTTCCTTCTATGTCAAAGTCTCTCCTAAAACATAGAAAAATGTATTATTGCGTTTGACGAGCAAAACATGCCGCTTTGTCATCAAGTATTTTTTACTACCAGTACAAGGATCCACAAACGCAGGCTTCACTTATGCTACTTGGCATCTCAAGGTTATCGCCTTAATCAACACGAATATGTAATTTTACATGCGAATACGTGAGGGCCGTCGAGTTTGCAGACCTTCTTTAGAGTAAAGCTTGTCGATTTCATACTTTCCCCTATATTCAACTGCCTGTGATATAGTGAGAAACGACGAGAGGAAAGTTATGGAGAGCGCTCCCTAAATCGTTTCCCAAAATGGATTATACACGTTACCTTTCTAAGCTTGTAAACAGAATATTCAAACGAGCGGGTCTTGTTCTTTCTGCGATTAGGAGTATTCGCTATTTATTCTTCCAAACCATCTGTGGATATTGTCGCATTAGATGACAGAGGAAGAATCACCTTTTTCTAGTCATGACAATCTTGAGGTAGTCGTCGTTCCAAACAGTGTCAAACAGCCCTTTGGCCTTGGGTTGCGTCTCCACTACCTAAGAAGGAAAATCTCCATCATTGCTCCAAAAACTTGCTCTCAGCATCCATGACCTCGTCTCGAAGCCTCTTGATATCCGATTTGGTCGGATATGATTCTTCAGGTGATCGATCTAAGACGTGAATGGGGAATCCTGTCAGTAATGTTGTTGCAGGAGAGGAAAGAGAAACACACCTTCGTTCGAATGGTCAGGGGTCGGCTCCATGGCATCTGTCAGGAAAAAACACAAATCTGATTAAAAACACAGGCGATTTCTACATGGAGACATGATGTCCGATCGTAGTCGAATAATTCCATGTCGCAGGTGGAAAATCGCATATAATTTCCAAAACGACGTTTGGTAAAGTTACGAAGCCCCCTCAGCGAGGTTCGAATGCTCCAAACAATGCCACTTTCCATGATACTCCTCCCTCCGTCTTTAGTTGTAAATGTCCAAAATGGATGGGGTTGGATAAGATACATGCATTAGTACGTTATGTTGGAAGAATGGCCACCAAAGCCTGGTGTGTCATTCCGAATGATACGAATGAAGTGGTGAATGATCGAATGACTGCAATTGTGGACAAATATCTGTAAATATATCAGATTGGGACTCATGTCCTCGGTTCTCTGCGAAATCAGCCACGATGAATTGCCTTTTCCGAAGTATGCAGTGTGAACTTTGAAAAAATCCCTGCCAGTCGAATGTTCGCCTTTGAATGACACTGTCACAGTTGAATAGTTGTTTGAAATTAGGTCTTCACGGATACAACTTATCGTCTACTTTTTATGCTGCTGCTCGATCTTGGTTGTTACGTTGCACACCATGAACTTCGTAACAGGATACGGTCAGCTCTTTCTTGATAAGATAGCAATTAAGCCTCTTGACTTAGGTGTATATTTCAGATCCTCTCGATTATGGGTTGATCGTCACAGACTATATTTCGATAGATGTGTGGTCATTCATTCATACCTTCACATTCGTTGGTGGGTTAAGTTCATACTGTTTATTACATCGGTAAGTGGCTGAGCGTCTGTTTTCTCATCAGGGCTTGGATTTTTAGTTCCTGGTAGAATGGCCATGTTCTTTCTTTTCGGTGCCTTGTGGGAGGTTCGATTTCTTAATTTTTACAACATTGTCTTTAATTTAACTTGTGATACATCGCCAATCGTCTTCTAAAGCTTCTAGAGTTCATAGCTTGCAATATCAATTTCATGGGGGTCCAAGCAATTTGGAACGAAAGGTCAGATTATTGGGCTTCCATATGGCGTTGCATAGGTGACCAACACAAGTTTCATCCATACCAAATTTTACCAGATTTGTGAACACGGTTTGGGACTTATGGTTTAACTCAATCGGATACTTTCTCGGTCAAATAGCCCTTGCAATGTATGTCACAAGGAGGCGTAAAGCGAAGGCAAAGAAAAAGAAGTCCAAATAGCACAAAATTGCCTACTAGTGAGACACCGTTATGTTGCCACTAGGTATAAAATAGTCCCAACTTGAAATTTGCATAATGTTGTGCTTCAGCTAATTACTACCATAGAAAACATGTAATAAATAGATGTAACAGCTTGTATATCTTGCACGAGTACAAACGCATACGTAGAGCTACATATATGGACACGTATATGTACATTTATACATAACTATAGCGATCATAATAAACATAAATCGACATATGTGTATACATGCTGTGGTTGCGCACGTGTGGCTGTGTATCGTGCGTATGGGCGTCAGAAACATTTAGTATGCATGCATATTTTTGGCTGAACATTTTGCATTGGGTGTAATACATACATGAGTGTACGTACATACGCACAACTGATAGAGTGTTGTATGCTAAGAGTTATATATGTAACAGCAATAGCATATGTCATAGCTTTCAGGATGACCTAAAGACCATTGAAAAAATATAGTTATTTCATTACATCCGTCTCATATAGTACCTACCACCTAGGTGATAATTGTAAATCTAGCGCGTGACACTACGCGATACATGGTGCACGTGTGCTTTTTATACATTCATGCAGTAATCTAATGCAGCCATTTATGTTTATCACATTGCCGATATACAGCTTATGCATTATCTTTGTTTCTGCTCATACGACCATCGGCATGTGGCGTGAGGACGTCGAATGAAAATAATCCTGGAAGATTTGCTTTATGATGAATTTACATTAAATATTCAGGGGAAAATTCTCAAAGCTATTCATCCATGTATACTTCTCAATTAGCTCGTTGATAACCATGCTGGATAAGGTGCCGTTAACGACCTTCAAGAATATATATTGTGTCATCATCTTCAGCATCAAAAGTACTAGAGTATGAAACAAATTGCAAATCTTATGCAGAAATACAAAGAAACGGGGTGAACGAAAAAAATTATTCCAAAATTGGACAAATATAAGCGAGCATATTTAGACATCAAAAATGGCTCAGATAAAGCTTTGTGGCATAGTATGATTTCATTTCACCATCATCGTCTATTTGAAGGCTAAAATCAAAGCTCGACTCAAGAGGGCTGAGCACGCTACAAGCCCCCGTTGCTCCACACCTAAAATAGCAACCAATCTCAAGATCATTTAATGGACCGTGGTAGCTTACGTCACATCATACCCCATAGCTCTTCCGGTGGAGGTAGTTGCAGCCGATTGCATCACATTCAGGGATGCAACAGCGCCAGCAAACGTCGAATTCGAAGAGAGGACAAAACTTGAAGATGAAGAACGAATGTTGGTGATGGGCTTTGCAGATATTCGTCTCAGGCTTGAGATCCTGCGTGCTCCCCCCGTGGCTGCTCTACGCAAGAACATGTTCGAATAGGCGTTGTGAGTAGTGGTCCGTTGGTACAGTGAACGACAACAACATCGACAAATGACACGAGCGACATCATTTTCATCATGTCGCAGAGGCGAAAAGAAACTATTTTCCATGAGGACGTTTCGACGATTTCGTTTATGTTTTACCCGAGAAATAACCACAGATAATTATCTAGCGATAAATTCTATCTGTCAAAAATTGGTAGGTGATTTCACCAGTAAATAGAATTTTGAATTTTCAAAACACACACAACAATCTACCCTCACCGCCGAGCCGAGCTGGCGTCGCCCGTCACCCGAGCGTGGAA
>ADNK01000781.1:40000-43935 GCA_000320545.1 Bigelowiella natans CCMP2755 | reverse complement strand
AAAAAAAAAAAAAAACAAACCATTTTAAAATGGGTTTACCCCCCCATGGCCAGGGAAATTGGTTCCCCCCCCCCCCCCCCCCCCCCCCCCCCGGACTTCCCCTGCCATCCGCAACGCACCACGTAAGCTAGGAACTTCGGGCATTTGGTCGCAACAATGATGATATCGTTGAGTAGAATTGCCTTGGCTTCCAGCTCCTATCGACGATGTCGCAGTACCAAATGTGGACAAAGGACGAACCAAGCATGCTTTGCTTACGACAACAAGGTAAATGCTATCCACAAAAGTGATCGTGCACACTCAAAAATATTGTATATTTCAAATTAGCGGTCGCCGCTCATCGCATAGCAACGACAAAATCCATCATCATCATCATCATCATCATCATCATCATCATCGTCAGGGTTTCTCGAAATGTGGTGGCTACCTTTCCTGCCTGCTTGCTGTCTGCTTTCAGCCTGATGTCGAGAAGTGTGTGTGTGTGTCGGCTAGATTCTTATTCCTCGACAGCACTATTATAATAATATGTGCGGTAGTGTAGTAGTAGTAGTAGTAGTAGTAGTAGTAGCACACACCAGCAATCTGCGGTTCTTTGCAATACACGATGGGGTGCCAGAAGATCCATGTCGTCAGCATCTGCCGTATGCAGCAGTAATGTAGCAAGTGAGCGACAAAAGCTGCTGTTTTGTTGTTGCTTAATGGCTGCAGCTTGTATCTTATCTCTCCTCATAGTGCTGGTGACGCATAAGGATAAGGTAGTAATGATGATGATGGTGGTGGTGATGATGACTATTATTCCATAGTTTCATCATCTCCAACTCTGTAGCACGTGAAATATCTGATTCGTCTCTCACCGACGAAGAGATTCTTCAACTTTAGCATCTGGACGTCTCGATTTCGCTGATAAAGATACAGAGGTTCGATGGGGAGGGGAAGAAGAGAACCGAGTAATAAGTCATATTTTTCCTCTGCCCCTCATCTAATTTCTTTCTTTATTCCAATCGTCACCACACTGCTACCTCCAGTACCTGCTCGATTGCAGCATTCAGATCTTGCGCCACGTTCTCCACCTATCGACAGAGCAATATATATATATATATATATATATATATTATATAAACACCTACTGACACACAATGCACACCACCGCACTGACATCAGCATCAATGTGCCCAGGAAGCATCAGCGTTGACAGCGAAATCACACGGCAAGTTCATATTGCAGATATTGCATGAAATGAAGATGAGTAGGAGTAGGAGGAAGAGGAAGAGGAGGAGGAGAGGAGGAGGAGGGAGGAGGAGGAGGAGGAAGACCATCTTGAGAGCAGTTATCAGCGAGATTTTGGCGTGACTAAGCTCTCGGGAACGACGTAGCAGCTCTTTCAGTAGGAGCACGTATCTAGGCAACAACAGCAGACACAGAAGGACAGAAGGAAAATAGGGAGGACGAGGAGGAGTACGGACGCATATCAACACTTCAAATAACTGCATCAAACATTACAATTTAGTCGAATTGATGAGCATTATTTTCCATTATGATTAACATCGCTGATTATTGCCTAGGTATTCTCTGAATTGGCGAGATGAGCTTTGCCATCAAGGACGCTATGCCTGCATCGTTGCTGCTGCTGTGACGAAACTTACGAAGAATATTGGAGCTCCCTGTATCAAAATAGACGAGAGAAATACAGATGTGTGTAATGAAGAATATGCACACACACACACACACACACATATATATATATATATATATATATATATATACACACACACATACACACACATTAATGAATATTATATATATATATATATATATATATATATATATATACATTTATGATATGAATTCAAATGCGTTTTGATCATGTATTTTGTTATGTCAGTCGTAGACGTACGCTCGCCGCGTTGGTACTGCTCGTTTATTAAACTGGCTGAAAGAATTCCAAGTTTGTATATCAAAACATAAAGAAGAGGAAGAGGAGAGGAAGCTCAGAAACAGATGGGGAAACAAATCCAGTCTCAGAAGTTCATCGCGTTTATGCTAATTCACCCACGCTGCATATGTATTGCTCTTGCTCTCTTTCGCGACATTGTCATTATATTCTTACCGGCTTTTTTGGATTTGCAAATTAAATCGTTTGCTTTGTAGTAGTTGGCCATGTACGTTGTGTAGCTAGGATGATACCAAATAAGAAATCAGGGAATCGTTCTTCTTGTGTTGTATCCTACAGCTCGGTGCACAAAACACACACATGCGGAGACACACACACACACACACACACACACACACACACAGGCACCACACTCCAAGCATGCGCAAAGATGTGGAAAGAGTTGGCGCACGAGTTGCTTTGTCATGATGTCTATTGGCGGTGAATGGGGGTTGTTGGTTGCAGGTATTACAGTTTGAAGAACTTAGCATACACAATGAAATGTTTGGATACGGCTTCCACCTGAGAATGATTCGTTGTAACGATTGTCGTTACACGATAATAATGAGAAGAAACGATGCGGAAAAAAAGTGCGAAGAGAATAAATAGAATGATGGCTTCAGCAGCTCTCTTCACCTCAGCGGATGCCCCATAAAGCGCGAGTGGCTCATTATCATTGTTGAGCTCCTCCCCCTCGATCCCATTTGCCTGAGAGCAAATTATCCATAATTAAAATTTGATTAATTAGCACGTAGCACTGAAATGCGCTGAGAACTAAAGGCTGTAGCAGAAGCAGCAGCAACAGCAGCAGCTGCGCACCTTTCCTCAATTCCACTTTAAGTTGGTGAGGAAATCGTCCCTGCAACTTGTGAATTTGATCCAGACCCACCCGTAACCTTGATGTAAATGCCACAGGGGAGAACATATTAGCTTGTTCCTGAAGCAGGCTACTCTCTTTTTATTTAGCCTCTTTTTGAACATACTAAATTCGACCTGTTTGATTGGTCTTCCCTCCGGACTTTCTCCCAACTTCTCCAGCGCCTTGAGCTCTTGTCCAAGCTCTCTTAGCCCACGTACGTACGTTTCCTTCAGTAAAACCAATGATAAGAGTTTCTAGTTATCTTCGAAAAGAACATCTGTTGAAAAATACAATAAAAAAGTGGGGAAAGCAAAGAGCCAATTATTTGCATGCTGTTAGAATCTGCGACCTCAGTAGATACGATTTCGGCGATCACTTTTGCTCGGATTCTCTTCTTGGCATCCATTTTGTAGTCAACTCAGCATCCAGGAGTAAATGTGGTGCTACCAGTACAACGGATCCGATTCTCCCACCCTATTCGCGGATTGCTACTTCGGAAGCAGTGCTTCTGTTGGGGGGTGTTTATTGGGGTTCTATCGGAGGCTATCCGGTAAAAACAAACAAGCGCATGTATTTTTCTATTTTCTGTTATTTTCGTCATGTCGTTGCAACGAAATGGATTCTGTTTTGCCTCTTACTTTTTTCGCGGGAAATAATTCGGGGTCTGAGTTCTCTCCGTCGACTTGGCTTTTTATTAGTTTGGCATGTCTCAGTTTTGGGGACCGTATTCATCGGGAAAGTATCTGTTGACGAGAAATCCCTTCTCGGGCTAGATGTTCTGCCGTTGGGCCGAATGATCAGTATGGATTAACATTTTGATATTGTATACTTCCGTACGAATTATGGTCTATTTTGAACAACGGAGTAACGAATATTATAGTCCAACCCAAGTTTCGACTCACCCCCCCCGAGCCCAGGGCATCCCTGAGCCTGGCTCGTGGGGATGAGACGGCCTAATCATTCCCATCATCGTAACCGCCATCGTCACCACTGTCACCACCAACACCACAGTAGTGGCCAACAGCGTCAACCTTGGCCGTGTCTTGCCATTTTAGCTCTCGCTGCAGGTGGGTTCGTGCATGTCCTTTCGAAATCCGCACCGTTGCTTTGGTTTTTGGTGCTTGCTAGTCAGCTCTGAATTCCCTA